>PQXI01000256.1:0-45477 GCA_004786145.1 Botrytis paeoniae | reverse complement strand
GAGATTAGTTTTGATTAGAATCCCAAATAGACTATTACATAACCTCTTACTCATTCCCCGGTACCTTCTCGGCATATTCCCTACTACTGAACCCTGACATGATAGATAGTTTCCAATATATCAATAAACTTAAAGAAACTTTTTGAGAACATCGAACAGTGAAACACTATCTAAGATACATGAGCGAAAAATACAGCTTATAAAAATTATCCTTAAATATAGGCGAGCAAACACATTTGCGAATAGTCATGAAATTGAATGTTTTGATGAATATCAAAATTGTGAATGTGAATCTTTAGTTAATGTCTCCATCAATATTGAAATGCCTTAAAAATAGACTATAAAGCTTCGAATTAAATTCAAGTAATCTTCTACCAATGGATGTCTATGTACTCTACTACATCAATGTCAATACTGACCCGAAGTCTGTATTAGACTGCCTAGGGTGCTCAATAGTCCGAACTGTAGTCCAACAATGAAAATTACCAAATCCCCAAACCAATTAGAACATTCAAATCATTCAAAATATTGAATTCAATTGATATATTGAAATATTTTAGGATTTCTAGCTGCTTTTAGATATTCAGAACCTTATATTATTGAACTGCAGTCCAAACTATTAGATACACTGACACTGTACAACAAGAATATACACCTACAGATGATCTACAGATAATCTGCTTTACAAAAGGACTATCGAAGGTCCTACCTACTCTATGGATTATCTCTGAACTCCATTATCTATTTTACAATATCATATCTATTTGAATTCAATATAAAGTTAAGTTTGAATCAATAATAGATTCTGAGATTTCTTGTGTATGATCTGTTCGAATTTCTCAATTGTCTGCTCTGTAGGTAAATAATCTACTCTACATGTACTCGTTACGCAGTCTAGTCTGTATACAAAATACAATTGAGGTTCAATTTCTGACTTACTATTACGGTGATTTTATCGTCGCTTCTCACGCGAGTGAATAGATAAAATTAACGAGAATGATAATAGTGAAGTTAAGCGACAATATGAAATACCGTAATGGAAACATATCTTGTACCGTAGCAGCCGTAACATTTCCAATATCATGTTCCAACGACAGTAATAAAACTTTGTTACAGAGTGTCTAAATGATGCTGTAAGAATGATATATCTAGCTTATAAGGAACATCTGTGCCAGTCAATAAGATTGTCTATCGTTCTATAGATTCATCACAATAACTTCCATCATCCAATAAGTTCAAGAACTCAACGGATATCAAATTTCAGAACGCTAACCGGCCAACTTCATCAAATTTTCAAAGCACCTCGAGTTTTCAGAAAAGTCAATCTATAATGTCTCTAGTGGAAATCATGCTCTCACGACTCCGCAAGATTCGCTCTGCGTCGTCGAAGAAAAACACCTTTTCACAAGACATATTCAATCATCTTAACCTTACAAGAACACGAAGACACATGGATTGGCTCAATCTTTCTGCTCAGTACGAAGAGTCTGGCATGACCCTCGATATTGTGTCTACTGGGAATCTATCATTTACGGAGCAAGATTTCGATAGTCTTGAGAATATAGTAGATATTGAACCGGAGACTGTCCCACTACTTTCAACTGAAGAACTTCGTAAAAATCCCAATTTGGATGGAGAAAAGCGATTTGCTCTTCTAGGTAGTTCGGATGGCACGATGAAGTTCATTGTGGTTGAGATTAGGAAGAGCTACCGCGATCGAACCAGAGCCATCAAGGATATGCTGCCACTAGTCGACGCTGCGACATTAGACTTTGAACAATGCGGTATCTGTATTGAGTCATACGCTGAGGCTACTATTCCACTTGAACCTAATCACGAGCCTTCAAAGATGCCAAAATGTGGACATGTATTTGGTAGGGATTGTATCGTTGAATGGTTGAAGAATCATGATACATGCCCCTTGTGTCGGGATGAACTGACGCTTCCGGTTGCGTATAGACTACGTGTAAAGATGAATCAGAATCGGGAACAAGCTGGAAAAAATGCTTAATGTTTCTGATGCCCATATATCGAGGAAGATATGAGCGGCTTTTGAGCACCCATGCATCTAGGCGCAAGGACCAAAGGGTTTCAGGTCAACAGAGGCACACATTAATTTGAACTATCAGGGAAAAACAACTGCAGACATTTGTAGTACTCTTTGCAGATTGTTTTTGGGAATTAGGGCAAAGCACGGGGTATATAAACTCGTTGCAACCGTTCGAGAAGGCGATCTCAATTGTAGCATGAGAGCGCCACTTTAGGGCTAAATCTAGTACCTAGTTATGCATAAAGAACTCTGCAATATACTTCTGGCATATCTTGGTGATCTTATCTTGACTAACATGTGAAAATGACCTCTTGAATTCTTTGAAATTGCAATTTGAGAATAAGGAATTGATATGTAACCATAGTTTAGATGGTATGGTAGCTACCCCCCCTGTGTATGAGAAGTATTTTGTAATGTACTCCAGAATCTGATTCTAAACTATAATATAACTAGGACAAAACATAATTCAATTGAGGAGCTTTAGGTATATCAATCGTATGTATTTTTCTATTGATACAAAGACCAGTATGCCACTCCAAGCCTAGACCCTCCTATTCGACTTCTCCAGCATAAATCTCTGACTTATTTACATGAATCGCTCACACAACACAACTACCTCTTTGAATAAGCTGCTTCATCTCAATACTTACGTGCAGAAGTTTAAGACTTGTGTGTTACCATATACAGAGTGCCGTATATAAGATTGCTATTTACAAATTAGTATTGACCGTATGCAATGCATCATGTCGATAATGTCCATTGTTCTCACATAACTTATAAGAAGCCGTATTATACTTGCTTGTATCATCTATTAGTAAGGGGTCATCTCTGAAGCTTAATCTCCTCTAAAGAATAAGAAATTTGCATAAAATCAGAGCAAAGGCTTTGTCAATAACATCTCCATCAAACCTTTTATCAAACCACCAAAGAGTACCTATCAATATGTCTTTGCTAGATCGTATTCGACATAGTTTCAAAGCTCAGGTCAAGCGTAGGCGTCAAGGCCTCAATGAAAGCAACATCTTTGGAGACGGAGCGCCTTCCACAGGGGGAGTTCAAGAAAGAACTTCCATTCCTTTCGAAACTGCCAGGCTGTTCGAGACACGCAAGTCCGAATGTCTTGGCCCTCATCCATATGAAACACTAGATGATGTTAATGATGATGTTGACAATGACGGCGATAGCGAAGAGAGCTGTTGTACTGATTTTTCATCAGAGAAATCTGTAGTCCGTTTTGTTTCAGATCGTATATCTCCTGGTTGTTCAACCGCTTTGTCTCCTCGTCTGCGATCTTGGAGTCATCGTATTCAACAGGAAACTAATTTTAGCGGTCAATGTGCGAGCGACTCTCAGCGAAGTAATGATCATATTCGCTTAAATAGTGACAGCTATACCTCGGCAGAAGACTTAGAAATATTTGGTTCCCCTCTAGAGAGAAGTAAAGCTAAAGAATCTTATCCGAGCTCGATTTCGAGAATGCGAAAAGATCAGATTGGTTCCCGGATGAGGAAAGATGTTGAACAATCAACTCCCAGCTCCAGACCAAGGAATTTACATTCCGAAGATGATTTCGCGGCCAATAAATCTACTAGAGCGTATACCCTACAGCCGCTCTTGAAATTACAGGAAGCTCAAATGCCACATCGACAACAAAAACCTCAGCATATGATGATACCAAAACCTCTGTATCTTCCATCTGAAAATCCTCATCGTCAGGTCGGTGTCTATGAAGGTGTATTGTTCAATCATGCTTCTACAAATCTTAATTTCAAAGACAATGTTCGAGATAGTGCGATCAGGGAAATCAAGTGAATAGGTGTCTCCAAGAGACCCTTGAACTTTAAGGTTGGATTAAGCGAACATTCATTTCGACAGCCGCCACGGAGAGCACTTTAGGTATTATATACCAAGGGCATTGCAGTTTGGGAAAACATTACATCAAGAAGTGTCAGATGTGTTGGAATATTGTTGAGATTGCACTTGTTCAAATGACATGATCATCTCACGCTTAGGACAGAAAGGCAAGGTTCTGAGTAGCTGGATGAGAGGAAAATGATTGGAGCAGACCGGAAGGGGTGTATCTTAAGATAACCAATTAAACTTGGCCAATCAAGCTTTCGTGACATTAAAATCCAGCAAGGTTAGAACACGAAAGTGAGTTGCATACTGGGTACTTTTTTGACGTTGCATTGGCATGTAAATAGATTCCTAAATGTCGGGTCTGGAAGCTGATTAGAATCGAGAGACTCAATATTACCTTATTCGATGCATCAAGAATGGTTTATGGCACATAGAAAGGCAAGGGAGTTTCTATAAGTCATTATTGATTGCATAACACAGGCAAGTGATCACTACTGTATCTTGAGAGGTCTCAGTGGTTGTAAGTTGTTGTAAGTTTCAATGTGTACCTAGTGATATTGCTCCTCAGCAACCTGAAATTTTATCTGTCACCCTTTCCCAAAGACATAGAAGCATTTCGAATCACTTTTTGTATTTATATCTCAAGGAATCTTCAAATGAAACCCCAACTTTCAAGACCCTGCCTATCAGCCTAAATTATTTCATACTAAACATTAGCGTGTTGAAGTCCTTCATTCTGATGTAGTTCCAGAGCCATTCCAAGATAAAAAAACCTTAGACTTATCACTAATGTTGAACGAGACCCTGTAGGGTTACCAAAACCATGTCAACAGGCACAGACGGGAAGATGTAATTAAAAACTGAAATGATGCAAAGTGAAGAGAAAAGAGAGTGAGGAGTGTAATAGATCATCCTTAAAACACGTTCTCCTGATTCGTTGACAGAAAAAGCCATTCAAACCTCGTCAATGTAGCCAGATGGAAAGAGACGAATTACACTCGTAAAATACGACCTAGCATGTTATAGGGTTGTGAGATCATTCCGTGATTAGTAATGAGGTTCGCGTGGCCCGTAGAAGCTCGATTTTCACTAAAGCACTTGAAAAAGCTTGAAATAGAAGCTGCAAACTTTAAATTAGACGAGAAACGATTCCATATATTGGTGGCCGTGGATGTAAAAATCGAGTTACGGTCATTATAAAGTAGAAGATCTATAATCGTATGAGGATTTAGAATAGCTGATCATGACGTCTTAGAGAGCAGTGAATCACTTGATACTTGATGGGAATCATTGCACCCATTTATTCTACGTTGAAGAGATCTGTTATAAAGCCAATCCCATGGACTCGGATTGCAAGTCACGTTATTTGGTTCCGCCTGGATAGACCTTTCCTAATATATGCAAATCAACGACCGATATAAAAAGCATGATTTGAACATGAATACATTTTGTACTTTACTGACCCTCAAACCATGAATGTGTCGATACTGTCACCCAATCACTAAAATCCAGCAGCGAGGTACGCTTCAGCCGTATTGAACCCGTACTGAACCACAAACCAATCATCCTATCTTAAGCGATGCATAGAACCGCACCACTCAATATCTACCTAGGTACTTAAGCTATCATCTTTGCAAAGCCCTCAACTTCCATCTTCCTTCTTCCATTTACAATAAATTCTCCCACAAATTACCTCAAAGTCAAGATCAAGACACACTCAAATTTCGACGTCCGACTTTGAACCGCAACTTCAACCAAATAAATCTTTCCACCACAAGAACCTCAGACTTCCTTTCTACAACAACCCAAAAAAAAGGTCGATCCTCTACAGCAATCCTAATCATGCCGCGAATGCTTGACTTGCCGGTTTATTACACTGACGTTCAATGGCGCGCACTGAAATCCAGTACGTTGAAAATACTTCAATCACTAATCCTCCACCTCAATTCCACAAAAACACAGTGAAGCAATTCAACTAACATGAAATTAGAAGCCAGAAACAACCATCCATCTATTACACCTAGGAATGCGGAGATTATCATGGAGACTATTAGAGTCTACGATGCTATTTGTATGTTTCCCTACCAATCCTCTTGTCGCATATCTGTTGCAACCTCCGTTTTTTGCGGGCAAAAACAAAATTGCCAGCCAGAACTAACTTTTGTGTCAAATTCTAGTGAAAGATAAGGATCCGACACCTCTGCCTCAATTTGCGGATTCCATCACATATGACAAGAGACAAGTCAACAAATTTGTACTCTATGATAGACGTATGTATCTCCTTTCTTTTACTTCATTATTCCGCCTACAGTCTAGCATTCTCCCTTGCCTTGTTGTTTCAATCAGTCAGGATATCCAATAGTTTGGATTGGCAGAGGGAATGAAATTTCTTAGTGTTTGAAAGAGCACACCATTCAAGATGAATCTAATATTTCAAACTTTTAACCATAGTATTGGATTGAGAAGATTTTCATTATTAAACTTTAATCTGAACTATCGGTGGTCCTGCCTCTAGCCTAGATCAATCTCATACGTCTTGTCTAGTCTCCTACTAACTCACTAATAGACGCCAAACACGATCATATCACCGTCATGAGCCCTTGCTACCTTCCCAAGCGTCGCCCCGAAGCTCGCGTTGGCAAAGTTCCGAAGCAGGTTGACACGATCATTAAACCAACAAGAGATCCCAGAGGGTTCACATTTGGCTTCATTAGAGGACCCGAAGTTGCCGTAGTCGAAGAAGAAAAAGGAGCAGAGGAATTGACTGTAGAGGAAAATAAGGCTGTCGGTGGGAAAAAGGTTTCGATCAAGAAAAGCGGCCCGGCTGGGAAGAAAACTCTTGCTGAGAAGAAGAGAAGTTCACGTTTGAAGTCGAAGTTGGGCGCCAGCGACGATTTCGTTAGAAGAAGCTCGAGAAGAATCGGTGGCGCTGCCGCCGTGAGTGCTGATATTGATATGGTTGCGGGGACCCCTGAAGCAGAAATTGTGACTCGGGAGACGAGCAAGCTTGCGGATTATAACTCTCCTGGGTCAAAGGAAGGTTCTTCTGAAGGCGATGAGTTGGCCAGTGACTTAAATTTTATAAACGGTCCTCCCATTCCGTACAAATCGCCATACAGACATCCTAAACTCGTCTACCAGTCTCCATATGCACCCATCCCAGACGCCTATGAAAACATCGCAAGCCGCGAAACCACCATATCAGCTCCACGCACAATCACTCCCGACGCCGACGACAATTTCCCAAGTCGCCAAACTTCCATATCAGCCCCACGTGTAGTTATTCCAGATGCCGAAGACAACTTGGCAAGTGGCGATACCACCATCTCGTATATATCCCAATAGTGCTAGTCCTATGATTCTAGAATCGTGATGGAAGACCAGCCCTAGATAGTTTAGGTAGCTGACAAACAGAGAAATGGGCAGTTAGTTGTTGGTTAGGAAGATCAGTCACTTCATGTACTCACTGAATCTCAAGTTCAATAGATATCCCGAAGAAGCCGATGAATGCCCTCTTACGAGTAAAGTCTCAAGCAGATGATATGCCAACTATTATTAGATAGCTAAAAATTAATAACCAAAATATAATATAAATATCAATCATTAAAGTCCAAATTTGAGTTGAGGACCTCAAAAATGAACTGCCTCCATTCCTTGTTGATTTCCACAATTTGTGACTCGCGTATTAATTGTTATTTTACCTCTCTCGACCTCTTGAGCAAATAGCCATACTTCGCTTCCCATAGAATTCCAAGAATTCAATATAAAAGCATCATCTTACACCTCAATAATTTCGACAAATCCCAGAGTCAAGACAAAGAGCACCTATTAAAAGTAAGTCAAGGTCAGAAAAACCGAGTCTTCAATTTTCTTACCAACATCTCTAAATCGCTGTCAAGAACCCAGAAAGGTCTACACTGATGTATGTATATCACAACAACCGCATGAAACAGTGACAATAAAAGTATCCGAGAAATGACGGCTTCATGTCATAAGTATCAGCGAGAAAAGATGATTTGACAATAGATAATCGAATCTCTAGTACACTGCGAACCTCCCGAGGCTGGAGTCTGACACACAATCGAGTAGAACTGCAAGTGAAACAGCAAATAGTTTCACAATCCCCATAAGCAATCTTGATGTATCCTGTACTGTTATCCCCCTGTAGTTCAAGTATAGCACCAGAGCGAGGTATCTATACAAAAGAATTTCTCCATCATCCAGTAAATAGCTGAGAGATGCATGATCTAACAACCTCAAAACGACAAAATCAGTGATTTGGTAAAACGACCTTCACCCCCAGGATAGATAGTTCATTATCTTTCTTGATCGTTGAGACGTCGTCCAATCTAGTAATAATAAACCGAGGCGAAAATTCGATATGACAGTGAGAAACATGCTAAAGTTATGAGAAAACACCTACCGAATTAAGGCATGACGAAAAGAGAGCACAGCGACAGTGAGAAAAAAAAGTCAAGCGAGCAAAGTTACCAAAGAGCTCTGATGGACTCTCCTTGAATAGTCTACGTAAAAAACGGTAAATGCAAGAGTAAATGAGATAATTTTTAGACCAGTAGACCCAGCCATTGTTATTTGGTGAAATTGAAGTTCGTAGCTCTTGAGGATTTTGAAAGGAATGTGTGACGTATTTATATAACGAGAGCTCAATATTGACCGTTCGTAAATAAGCGGTGTATCACCCAGCCTAAGTCAGCATCACATAAAAACCATCTGTGTATAGTGTAAAGAGGTGTACATTTTGTTTTCATGAGCTTGGATATCTAAGTCATATAATATTTTGGTCCCCCTGAACCTTCCGGGACGCTCCAATTGATATCCTGATCCGGCACCTTAATATCACATGTTTTACAATGAATACAACTAAGAGGGATTAGTATGAAGGCAACATGTTGAGATGAGAAACTTACTTTTGCGCATTGATTTGAAACCTCACTCCAATATCCTTTGTTGAATCCTCAACATACTCGTACACACCAGCCGGGCAGAACCTGTTTTCAATACCCTTGTACTTTGGGTATTCCATCTCCGCATGCTTATCCCAATCCTTGACCTGCAAATGAACTGGTTGATCTTCCTCGTGATTTGTACCGGTACGACTAACACTTGTCAAGATATCAAATGAGATTTTACCATCGGGTTTCTCATATTCAATCTTTGTACATTGGTCGGCAAGCTTGGTAGCTGCAGCATCAGTGGATTTATGCTTCAATGTCCAAGGGACTTTACCCTTGAGAACATATGCTTCGAGTCCGGAGTACATAATACCACCATATAGCTTTAGTGGTGAATGGAATGAAGGCCGCATATTTCGCACCTCCTTCAATTCCTTCCAGATATAGGATTTGCGCAATGAATCTTCATAATCATACAAGAAAACGGACGCGTCGTCGTTTTTCTCCAATGCAGTCCATGTTGCCTCTGCAGCAAGCATTCCAGATTTCATAGCGGTGTGGGTACCCTTGATTTTTGGAACGTTGAGGAAGCCTGCAGTGTCACCAATTAAGGCGCCACCAGGAAACGCGCATTTCGGTATCGATTGAAAGCCTCCTTCATTCAGAGCACGAGCTCCATATGATATGCATTTGCCACCTTCTAAAACATCTTTGTAAAGTGGATGATGCTTCATCTTTTGAAATTCTTGATATGGTGACATCCAAGGATTTGGATAATCGAGTCCTACCACGAGTCCAATACTCACTAGATTGTCGCCAAAATGATACATCCAACCACCACCATAGGTGTCTGCTGGGAGAGGATAACCCAGGGAGTGAACAACTTGGCCCTTCTTGAACTTTTCAGGTTGGATTTCCCATACCTCCTTTATGCCGAGGCCATAAGTTTGTGGTTGACTATCTCTACGGAGGTCAAATTTCTTAATGACTTGCTTTGTAAGACTTCCATGACAACCTTCCGCGAACAGGGTTATTCTTGCGTGAAATTCCATTCCCCTCTCAAAACTATCCTTGGGTTTGCCACTTCTCGAAATACCTAGATCATTGGTAGCGACACCTTTGACAGATCCATCCGGCTTGTATAAAACTTCCGCTCCTGCAAAACCAGGATATACTTCAACTCCAACCTCTTCTGCTCGATCTCCAAGCCATTTTGTGAATTGATTAAGACTGACGATGTAATTGCCGTGATTGTTCATCTGGGGTGGGGCAGGTATAGGAATCGCGCTACCTCTGGTAAGGAAACGCATCTTGTCACCCGAGACGGGAGTAACATTTTCGAATCTATTCTCATTGTCCTCCGCGAGCCAATCTGGGAATAATTCGTTGATAGCCGTAGGTTCAATGACCGCGCCAGAAAGAATATGTGCCCCAATTTCACCCGCCTTTTCTAAGAGTATGACCCTAAAATCTTCATTCCCTGCTTCGTTTGCGAGTTGCTTTAATCGAATGGCAGCACTTAAACCAGAGGGACCTGTGAATGTTAATAAAATCCCTTGGCATGTGATAATATTCTTACCTCCTCCAACTATACATACATCAACCTCATCCGACTCTCTCTCCACCGATTTTGGATCAAAATCATCTTCAACATCTGCCAATCGTCGAGGGACTGTAAGAGAGAAAGTGCGTCGTTGACCAGCAATTAATGATGAGGCAATGCGGGGTCGCGACGTGGGATGTATGAATGATTGTTGAAGAATTCGCGGACATTGAGTCGCAATCCTGGAAGCATTTTGTCGCGCGACGTTACGCTGCAGACATGCCGTGACAGCCCTTGAAGAAGACATGATTATTGTCACCTCATATCAATTGTTCTTCCTTATTTTTAAATTACAATTCATTTGCCTCTTGACTCACGTATGCGCTCAGAGTTCGAGTTCGGGTTCGGCGAAATTCTTCAAAGCTTCTCGTCTCGGCAATACTGTAAAGCTAGAACCTCGGACCAATCATGTGTCACCCGATTGAAAGCCATTTCAAATGTAAGCAGCAAATTGAAAGTAGTAAATTGATTCAACAACATCAAAATTATCACGAAAGCGACAACATTTGCTATCGTTGCAAGAGCCAGGGAAATGTCTATCATTACCATTCGGAGATTGGGTACTTGATAATCTGGTGGATGCGGAAAGATTGGAGTGTTATTTTTGGTAACGAACGAAGATACCTAGGCATTCTCGGTATTGTACTGTACTATATCCTCGGAAGCGGTTCAGCGGGGTCGCAATCGGATCGGAACGAAACCCCCTCACAAATATGTGCTAGTTCTTCACGAATAGTATCATCTCCAATGTTAGTATTGTTTACCACTGGTTGACTTTCTCCAAAGAGTACCGCTTCATCCATCATACATCGGACTCATGCCAAGACATGAGAACTGTGGGTGTAACCTATGAACGTTATGTTGTTTGCCCCGCGGTACTGATACATGTCGTGGAGATGACCGTGATAAACAGAGTCTAAGCAAAGATGTTATCTCCTAAGACTGGATCTTTAAGTCAACTGGGTATTTTTCATTTACTTACTCAACCACAATATCAATGTTCTGGAAGAACTTGCGATGCGTGGTCAAATGGTCCATTGGCACAAAGCCGCAGAGAGATCGGTTTGAAGGACCCATCAAGTAAACTTGCTCAATTCACCATCCGTTCATCGACTCCAGTGCACTTCCATATTCTTTTTCGAATTGAACATATTATGTCTTCCATCAAGACTTCTATTAACCTGAGAACTTGGCGAAATATACGTGCCAAGGTATGTTTCTCATATACGAGACTTGGGATGAGAGCTTTTCCATTATTCAGATGATACCAAGCAATTGAAGATGATACAAACTATAGTTTGCGTCTCTTAAAATAGGACACTTGATACTGTGCTACCGTTACACTTCCATTTTTTGGCGCGGTATTTCACACATCCGATGATCTTTGCTGGGGCCCACCCGTCTCGGAAGTATTTGACCTCCTTTTCGTTTGACGCTGTAGCCGAATTGGTTTAATCGACAGTTTGAAACCCCGGTTTCTACACTACCGAATTCAGAACTACATCAATTCGGTACAACTGTTCACCCCGATCTTTATTTCATTCTTACGAAAGATCTTTAGATCTAGTTGCAAAGATACACCCTATTTGAGACGATTGATGCTTAAGAAGCTTATTTTTCGACTGGAACTATATTCCCGACGAAGCTAACCTGAATGCTCTTGTAGTTTACTCTCCATGGACGTGAGCGTGGGTACTAGAGAATCAGAGTTTTGTAGAATAAACTTTATATCACACAACATCTACTAATTTTCATATTCTAATTATGGTGCCTTTCATAGTTCTTGCGTGAAAATCGATACCATGTGGGGTGTGATGGGGTGTTTGACAGCATACGGTCAACAAAATAAAGTTGAGATCAGACGGGCTAAGCATGAGCTGATTATCTTCCCTTTCTATGGCGTCCCATGGTTTCAAGAAGCTCGAGATTCCATGGGGTCCAGATCAGCCATTGTTGTCGAACTTGAAGATAAAAGCCTCGAAAGCCTCATGATTTATATCTCCATTCTACATCAACACTTCATCTCTTCATCTCCTTGTGTGTCTATTTTATTTCCCTTTACATTTAAATTCTATCAAGAGGTAAGTCTTCCTATTTCTATATAGAATTGGACAATAATAACAATTTATAGCTGTGCTTTCTTACTTCGTTACTTTTTCTTACATAACTTGACAGCTTGACACTTATTACCGTACATATTTCATCATGAAGGGTTTCGGATCTATCTTAGCATTTATTGCTATCTCTGCCACACTCGTTTCTTCTCGAGCTTTGCCAGAGAGCGAGTCTGATCTCATTGCTAGAGCACCAGTTCCAAATGGTTAGTCAATAGCACCTCACGGGGAATAGACATAGCTAACAAGATCAGTATTTGAGTTCTATGCTCGATCACCAAAAAACAAGGAAAACGACGGTGACGATGACGAAAATGACAATGACGACAACGATACCGACGACAACGACAGTGCTGGTTAGTCCTTTGGTTTTATCTTACATCTTTCGTTTATACTGACTACCACTTCTAGCCAATGCAACAACCAATGCTGCCGCAGATAATCCAAAGGTAAAGGGAAGTGCCAGTCTCAATGTGAATGCCGCAGCTTCAACTGGAACTGGAAACAAAGGCAAGGGAAGCAAGGTTTGTCCTACCATACACTTATCCCTCTATCTCATAATACTAACTTATCACAGGGAAGCGCAAAGGGAACTGGTGGCGTAGCACAAGCAACTGGTGCAGCGAAAGCAACTGGTGTAGCGAAAGCAACTGGTGCAGCAAAAGCAACTGGCGCAGCAAAGGCAACCGGCGCACAAGCAGCGGCAGCTACCTCAACCGCCAAGGCAGGCAAAGGTGATGCCGATCCCGCTGCAGCCGGAACTAGCACCGGCGACCAATCTCTCACCGGTGAGATTCAGAGCGAGCTCAGCTCACTAGGTCTCCGTGGTCTTCCTATCCTTGAATCAAGAAAAAAGAACAAGAACGGTACCGCTGATGCCACTGGTACTACTGGTGGTAACAAAGCTGCTTCGACCGGTACTGGAGGCAAGAAGGGTAAAGGTGCTAAAGGGGCTGCTAAGCCTACGGGTGCTAAAGGGGCTGCTAAGCCTACGGGTGCTAGTGTAGCTTCAAGTGCTGCTGCGTCTGCGACTAACTAGTGTGCCTTTATTTTTTCTTTCTGTTTTTTTGGGGGGTGGGGGTGTTTGAAATGGATTTGGGAGGGTACGGTTGGACAATAAAAAATTGGACCAGGCGGTTTGATACCAGTCAACTGAGTTGATGTCCACATGTTATACTTTAGAAATATAGAGTCCCGAGCTATAGACTGAATGAAAAGCAATTTTAATTAAAACGTGTTCTGTTTGTGGGGTGGAAAGTTGTACTTTAGGATTATTTCTTTCTTTTCATCATAGTGAACTCGATGAATCTCCAACTTCCAAATGGAGTTTATTAGGTTTTTGCTTGAATAGCTTCGCCATTTGATACTAGCATACTTCCTACTGCTTTTCAAGTTCCTATTTCAGCCGTATTTTTACGATCGGAAGTGCCCTGATGCTTTACTTCATGTTTCGCAATTACTGCATGGTACTGAGTCGGTATCATTATGTATCGCTATCTTGAAAACCAATTTTCCATCCCCCATAAAAATTGTTGAGTCACAAATCACATCTACTGGGAAGTATAAGATTATCCCTGCATGCAACCATCACCTTCCCAAACTCTCTACGCGTTGCGGTTAGAAGAAATTGAATGTGGATGGTTGGATGTAACCCATACACGCAGCCATATGGGACATATATCGCTCGAATCCAAGTGAGTAAAAAAACTCGGTAGACAACATCAAATCCTCTATTCATTGTGGTTAGTTTACGTTAGCATGCTCACCACCGGCGAGATATATCACTGTGGCAGTTTTTACTGTCTTCCACAATGCTTGGAAGGATAGCAAACGGCGCATATTATAAAAGGCCACACCCAGCGAATTAAGCCAGCAGAATAAACTGTTCTCAACAGCACAACTAGCTTCTATTACCGTACTGATTAGGTCAAGTTGTTGGAGTTGTTCCTGAGCAATCATCGGGTGGAATTAAATGCTCACCATAAATGACCTCTTAGCTTTCCATTAGAGCTTTAAGAGAGGTTAAAATTATCCACAATGGATGTCTAAAGCGACTTTGGGTTCCGAGATACTTTCCTCCTCTCGCTATATAAAACACTATCTCTGCTTACTCTAATCGTGTCAACTGAAAAGTGAAGGCTCTTGGCAATGCTGTCGTATGGAGACTTTGGTGGCTGAGTGGGAGTATGATATTTTCCAGTTGTAGGTCATCTGCCAGGTATAGAGTCAGAGTTGAGTAGTTGTAGTTGGGGTATAGAATTTGTTCTTGTTTTTTTGTATGTTTCTTTTGCCGCTCAAGTCAATTTTGTTGTCGATATATTTATTTTCGTGTATTCAGATTATGATATCGAATGTCGAAGAAACTCTACATTATCACCGCATAAATAATGTACCTAAATCTTTAAGAGCAGATCCAAAAGGCAATTGTAGAATTAGATTGCAAGCATGAGCTCTCTGGAACTCAACAAATTCTTTGCGACTTGTAGTGTTGTTTTTCTTTACTTTCCAAAAACATGGGATCCTGCTGTCTTTAAATAGTCTCTACATAGATGATTCTCAGCCCCTGAACTCGAGCTTCTTCACCAGCACGTCATCATCTCCTACTGGTCCCACGCCCTGTTTGTGCCTGGTCCATTATTCTCACCACCACATTCACTCGCTTCTTTGATTTAAAGTTCGTGTTAGATAAATCTTTTGACATGCTCATGTACCGGCCAGCAAGCATCTACCCAGGTATCGTTCAATTGATGTGCGCTTCCAGGACAATAACAGCCATGGAAGCCGCTGGTCAATAGTCCTTATAATTGCTTAAAATTTGACGTGTATCGTGTGTGAGATACTTGGGAAAATACCCGAAGTAAGTTATTACCATAGGTGTCGAACATCTTTCACTGGTATTGGGTATTATTGTCATAGAATGCTCGACTGAGTTGTCGTTGTCACTGAAAGATTATCGATTTCCATTTATCAAGCAGACGCTTGCCCAGCCACCTTGCTCATGGCCACAGGTACAAGCTGTTATGTGAAGGATGGGTAATGCTGTGGTATGGCATATTTCTTTCAAATCGAAAAAACTGCCCCTTACTTATGTCGTGCTTATTCCTTTATCTGCATTGTGTGCTAGAGCACTATTTGACTAAGTCTCATATATTTAAGCTAAGGAATATGAAAACTTTCGGTGAGATTCACCTCATTGAAGACGATGTAGCCATCAGCTCTGATCGTTGCCCCCTCTTTCGAGTTTTGGCTCATGCGTGGACAGTATCCACTTCCAGCCCGTAGATTTTGTCAATCTCATGACGTTGGGTTGGTCTCTAGGTTTCTATAAAAGGCTCTCCGTGGGCAGTCTCTCAACAGAAAGATTAGCTTACAATGTAGGAGAGAGGAGATTGATCTCCAGACTAGTCTACCATAGCCCAGACTGCCTATCAAATTTTGATGAATCTTATCTTCAGGCGCGAAATCGCCGCGGTCTCTTCCAACCTCAAGCGATCAGAAACAGTGTGTAAATGACAATGCCCACCGTTCTGACAGTCAATTTCCTGGGAAATAGCTTCTGTCATTGTCGTTGGGCAAGATTACCTCTCTTATAGTGATAGCTACACGATAACTGCATCGAAAGTTCAGACCAAGATTATTGGAGTCACATTGAGCGATGGATGAGAAGCATGCCGAGATGTGTCTCTTGTTGTGTACTAAACTATGGTTTGCAAATGAAGATATCAAGATGTCTTTAATACCGGGAGAAAATAACTTCGTCACCTCGCGACATTAGAAGTTGATCTAGAAGCCTTGTCTATTCTTGGAAAGATTTCTTCTCTGTTGATTGTTCGAACCTACACGTAGGTACTCACGCTTGCTCCATACTTATTGACTGGATCTTGAGTCTTCGCAGAGAATCTCCACGGCTATCTACAACAAGATAATCCAATGGCTAAGCCTTCAACTCGGTGATAAAGAGGGTGCTTTACGATACCACCTGAAAATTTCCAAGGGCTTGACCTAATGCTACCCACTACTCACAACTTATGCTTGGCTGCTTCACATCACCAGGGCGTGACAAATTCATTCCTGGCCGGCGAAGATCGTCGGACACAGATCTTATTGTTGAGTACTGTCATCAGTGTCATAGAATTTTATTCCAAAGTATATTCTTTCATCGTACCAGTGATGAATATCGGAAACCAAACTACATCTATATGGGCGCTCCAAGATTGACTTGACTTCCTCTGTCACGAGCCTTTCTGTTGCTTGGGACAGCTTGTTGACGCTTCGAGTTTGACCTTTAATGGGGTGAGAGAAACCTCTTTTATAAAGAACCCATGGTTCGGTAGCCCGCTTTCCATCCTACCTGAGCATCGAATTCTTCGCTACGCCGATTCTTGTACTTAACTCTTTCGTTTCAAGTATTCTTCAACAATATCTCACAAATATACTATAAAAGCCCCATGCAGTAGACCAACTTAATTACTTCTCAAGCAAAGGAACATGGACGGCCGCCACTGCTTCACGAGGTAGTTGGTCCACTTTCCACCTATCATTGAGCATAAAGCGGGTTTATATTCATTTGCGGCTCGTCAGTAACTTTCCATCTCTTGCCTTGTAGATCTAAATCAATTTATCAAATGTACTCTTTCGGGATTTTGTCGTTATGTGAAAGTATATTTGCGTTGTCGTAAGACAGCGTCGAAGAAGCAGTGAGAAGTAAATTCTAGAAAATACATAGTTGCTGTTGATATATCATAACGATATTGGGGTAGATCGTCAGTAGCTATCTTAGAATCCTAAAATGAATCACATAGTCTGGATAAACTCTCCAATATAAACCTGGGAACGAATTGCAATTTTTAAAGAACTTTTGCATGATGAATGGTTGCTTCTCCCCCTGGTCGTTGTTCACAATGAACTTTTACACATACTTACTGTTATTTGGAAGGTCTATAAGCTCCTTTTATAGCGAAAACTGAAAGTAAAATATCTACATTCCTAACGAAGTCCTACAATTCACCATATTCAACGAAAATAGAAAAAAACTATCAAGGTATTCAATGATTCACACATCCATACCACTCAACGATTTCAAGAGAATGGAATCAATGCACGTCGCGCTCCGACGTCCTGAATCTTGATATTAGCTTCGGATATATAAGCTACCAATGTAGCAATTTTATACGATTCAAACCAACAAAGAACGCCATTTGGATTCGAGGTCCAAGGGAGAAAGTAGTTTTTCTTGAGATGTTAACCACTTCCCCAGAAAGTTGGTATATCAATATTTTGAACAATGGATCATATGAGCTAGTCCCGCTATATACGACAAGAAAAGAAGGGTAATATTTCGTTTGAGATATGAGAATGAGTGTTGACTTTATGTATGGGAATATGACAACAATAAGACTAGGTTGTCGAACTTGGGATGGAATAGCAATGCTGTGTTATGGGAATCACGGCGCAACTATTTTATTAGAGTATATATTATAGGATAACTTGCGTTTTCGTAGTCTATTCACTGTTGCTATTGGTATCTACTGCCGCTGTTTGATACTTTCATCGTCAAGTGCATCTCGATCTTATATTCAGAAATGGCCCCCAAATGTGTACCCCAGTACCATACATCTAGAGAATTGTGATTATTTCAGATTCCGGTCAAGAGCTACGTGACATCCTCTGATTAGTCTTAGAACTGTCTTCTCCTCGACTCGGCTGTATCCAGAATCTCAACTACACTAGATCTGTGCCCTTAAATATTAGGTAGCTGCGTAAAATTCTCGGCTCTTGGCTCTTCAAAGTCCCCACGATGAAGGATCAGAATACGCAAAAACTTACACCCTCGGCTTCTCTATCCTTTCAATCTCCAATACCCACCAGGTGTTCCACCCATATTACATTTCAGATACCATTCCAAACATAATATGCTCAATTGTATCGCACAAAGAGCAGCATGAAGCCTGCGCCTCTTCCATCCATTGAAATCATACATGTATCACTTGAGATTTCCACCAGCAAAGTCTAACAGGGGGAAAAACGGAAATTAAGCTGGTCTGACCCCGAAGGTAGCAAGTAGTAACCAATTGATGCCCATTGTTTCTCGTGGGTTTTAGAGTCAAGAGTTAGGATCCTGAATCTTTCCTGTCGGTTGTAACTTTTAGTTGTCACTTATGATTAAAACTTGTGTGGACAACAAAACTTCTTGCTGCCATTACTTTCCCAAGCACCGCGATCGATAATTCACATCCCACTTCCCATGTCACACTGCAACAGGAAAGATGGTGCCTTACAAAACTTCCCAAAAATAGCGTAGAATGCTTTCGGTAGTGGCACTTCTTTGACAACATCCTCAAAGGACTCTGAGACGGTTCATTATGTGTTCGCAATACGAAACAAGAATACCAGAAATCTATCTTTATAAAACAGCCACCAAGATCTAGACGACTTACGTCATGTAAGATTTTATTCACTTCCTCTTAAACTTAGGTACACACTGTACTATAGCGCTAAGTCCTCCACTAAGTCATCTCATCAACTGAATCTTCTCAATCCACAAGCCAATCCAAGCCCCCCAGGAGACCGTTGTTCTATCTATAAATACGAATTCATTTCATCCCTAACAAGTTTTTCTTTCGACAAAACCACGATAGCGAATGTAACAATTGTGAGATGTTCCTAGCCTTTCAAAGCGGGCGCCAAAGGACCAAGTAACTCGACGATGCCACAAGTTAGGTCGTTATCTGATAGGAGATATGGCGATCGCCAGCTTTCTTCAAGATATCGCACACTCGCTATCAACACTGATCTTGGTGGTTTCACTGTCCTGCTCGATTATGACCCAGATTATGTTTGATTGTCGCTTCTGCTGTAACTTCTATCGTTGCCATCCTTTTTATTGTCAATCATGCTAGATTCGAAAGAAGTTCTACCTCTTCCTCAACATTTAACCATCAATGTGGTCAAATAGAAATAAATAGCATGGCTAGACATAGGGACTAACGGTCTTTCACAAGCGTCTTGGACCTCTTTTTTTTCTTGGGACATTCATAATTTCTAGAGAATACCTATAGAACAGCCACTTTATATACCCGGCTACTGCTAGATGGTTCATCGTATACAGCGTGGCTCATAATATGAATGCGAATGCTTGATCAATGCTGTATGATCTGTAGGTATGATTCCCGACCAAAATCTCGATACGTCAGCATAAATCACCAGTTCATGTCCCAATGTAGGGCTTTACTTACACCGTCTTAATTCTTCTACTCCTTTTCCCCTTTACAATATTTCATGAATCTTGATTATCTTCACGACTCCATCCATTGCGCCCCATAATCAGACATAGAAATAAACAAAACCCACAGTTGCTTGCCACACCGTTCTCCCCAGAGATTGTAATTATTGTACTTCTGATTATTTTTCAAGCGATAACTGATATAACCGTACGCGGAGGTTTAAGGCCCGCTACATCGAAACCCTACCAATTTTCAATTATCGACAACTATACTTATTGCTCCCAGGAAAACCCCAATCTTCAAAAGCTAACACACTACCGCCATCACTAGCCACAAGTACGATTTAATCCTTCTCCAAACAACAAGGCCGATTCGTGAGATTCAGGTACTCTTCAAGTGGCGGGGGCAGGGTCCAAAAGCGGAGATGCGGGATGTATTCTCTTGAGGGAGCAAATGTTCCTTATACTCCGCAGACAAAATTTCCAGCACGCATGAAGCCATTGTAGCCAAGGAACTTTACTCCTAAAAGCTAGGGTTCGTGGGCTCGAGAAACAGTAAACTTTGAGTTTTTTTCCCTCAAGAATTCGTTGGGAAACTTTTTCAACGAGAAACTGTAAACGCGAGACACGCGAGGAGGATGGCACTTCATTGTAAGTCCAGCGAAGTCAGCATTTGTAAGTTGTGAGGCGAAAGAATGCATTGGTTCTCAGACGTGTCTTTGGGAACCGGTTCGGCCTGGGTTTCGATATTTCAAGACTCCATATTATGGAACTGCGGGTAAATAGTGTTTTGATACGAACTGTGTCGTCCGATTCATTGCCGCCGAAAGAAAATTCGGCCACGAAGTAGGACCTTTGTATGAAACCGAAGAAGTTAGCATTCAAGCTCAAGTCAGTTGATATGATCAGTATGCTTACGATCATTGATATGGGATTTGAATCAGTGGTTGATGAGTCTTGCTCGAAAGGTGCTGTGCGGAAGCATTAGTAATGTCGCAAAGCAATCAGGAACTCTATGCAGCATGCTGTTAGGCATATTGGACTGGAGTAACAAATTTCAAAGAGATCTTCTCATGAATATAAACCCGTTGATTCTCAGTATCTTATGCAAACTTCAAACAATGAATGCTGGATAGGTGGTATAGCACTGGGGTCAATCAAAAACACAATGGCACGAAAGTCCAAAACCCATATCTTTGCCCATGGGAGGACACAAGACCACGAGCTGCTAGAGAATTGGGCGGTCAGTGTACAATATCATTCAGACAATTTACCGATATCGACTTTGATGTCCACGAGACAGCAATACGATAATTGATGGTGGAAACCAAAGGTCTTGCGACTTCTGCGGAGCTACACAGCTTTTTTGTCAAACTCAAGACCAGCCCGCAGTGATGCGGAACTCCAGAGGAGACGCGAGAAAAGTCCTGAAATTACTAGCTAGAAAACTAGATGACATGGATGTAGGTGTACGCTGAGCGGCAGCAACATTGAAGTCTGCACATTAAAGTAGTTCTGCGTCACAGAGAATTGAGAGAACCGAGCAAAACATGCGTTGAAGTATGCGATCCATCCAACAAAATGCAGCAGTTGCAAATTCGGTATTGTATCCAGCAATATTGTTGAGATAGTTTCTGGCTTCAAAGGAAAGATATACCAATAGAGAGGCTAGCATGGGTTGAAGACTGAAACTAAGATCATGCACAGTCGTTCTCGAGAACTATTCCCATATGAAGGTGATTATCTCGGCGCGCCGAGAAGTACTAAGGTTTCCTCCCACAGATAAATTTCCAAATCAGTTCCAGAAATGTTCTTCCAAAAACAATCTCAGATCAACAACCTTGAACGAACCCAATTGAGCTCTTTTCACAACCATTCCTTACAAATACCTCTCATCACATTCATCAAAGAAGTCACATACAAAAACCATCATGAGTGCTCCAAATGAAACTGTTTGGTTGGGTAAACTCTTTTTGTTCAGATTGAACAACAAAGTCGTCGACACCTATGAATCTTGCAAGAAGAAGATTTTGGAGAAGGTCAATAACAAGAAAGTTAAGAAGGTTGAGTTTGTTGAAGAGGTTGAGGTTCAGCAGCCTACCAGAATCATTCATGTAAGAATGCAGATTACTAAGACAACCTGTCCAATTTGTGGAGATCGTTTTGAAGTTGTGGCTCAATTTCGGGAGCGACTTCAAGCAACCGGCGGAGCGGAAAATTAGCGGCTTGGCTAAATATTACCGATCAACCCTTACAACCTCATCATCACCACCATCGCATCAACAACTCCACCAGCACTCTCTCTTTTTCTCGCAAATCGTCACATCGCAATCCGTTTTTCCAATTATCGCAAGTCTTTGAAAATGTCTTTTACACGCGCCATTCCTCGCGCTACCAGCACCATCGTCCGCACACAATCGGCAGTTCTCAACCAAGCACGAAATTTGTCTATTACCGCAGTCCGAAAATCAGCAGACCATGGTGACCACTATGAGCCACCGAGCGGATGGTTATTTGGAGTGAAACCTGGAGAGAAGGCCGAGAAAGAGGGATGGGAGAATATATGGGTGTACGGGTTTTTTGGAACTTGTGCTTTTGGAATTTTGGGTTATGCGGTTAAGCCAGATACCTCGTAGGTTTTTTATTTCTTTGTTTTTTGTGGGATTGTAGTATGGGTGGAAGTTTGAAGGTGAAGTGGTTAGTTTTGGGAAATTTCGGGATGGGCTGAAAGATCAGGGATTTTAAGAAGAGGGGTGGAGGGGTTGTGGCAAGAATGGAGCAAGAGAAATTTGAACAACGGGTTTCTACAGATACAGAATCACGCACAAAGTACAAACAGCTGCTAACCAACATTCGCAGGATACAAACATGGGCATTAGAAGAAGCACGCAGAAGGTTAGAAGCCGAGGGGATCTTGAAGGAGCCAGAAGACAAATCATAAACCATTATACTATTGGGCAAGCAAGTTACAATGGAGAATCTGGAACTGGATGGAACGCTTAAGGACGAAGACTGATGGAGCAGGGGAGTTGTACATACGAAGGATTGATGATGGAAGGCTATGAACATCTTGCGCAGAATTCCAAGATGTACGGGTTGCACGGAATATTATGCGTGCTAATAGAATGAAGGAATATTATTGAGTTTCTTTTCTTTTCTTTCTCAAGGAGCTTGTCATCAACATGAGCTTACTGTGAATGTCGTTCGGTATGTGGTGAATAAAAAGTGAAAATTCTGGAACTCGATGAAAAACCAGCGTACCGCTCTTAAGGGCAGGATTGGTATCTGGTCATCATTGGATCTGATGACTCTTCAATCTCGATCATATGTCCGTTCATCTGTTCAAACTCCGGTACAAGATAGTATTTCACAATGTGAATTTGAAAGTTCAAAGTATGACTAATATATATCCCATTTTTCGCTTTTCCATTCATCCGGCTCTGTGAATACATACACATACACAGCTCGTTAATTAGGTACAACATAACTCCACTCATGCTCTTCATCACCATATTGTCTAGCCTCGATCCATTCCTTCATCTTCAATGCGATCTCACCAGCTTCTTGATCTGGTCTCAATCCACACTCGACCAAATTGCCCTTCCATGAGATGTTCCTCACTGGACTGACGACTGCTGCGGTTCCTGCTCCGAACGCCTCTAATAATCTACCTTCTTTTGATGCATCTGCTAACTCACTCATAGTGTATTTACGTTCAGAAATGATCCATCCATCCTTAGTCAGCTTCTCGCGAGCTAAAGATAGAACAGAGTCTCTTGTGACACCTTCCAGAATTGTACCGTCTAATGGAGCGGTAACCAATTCCTTTTGGCCTTCCTTATTCTTAATAGCCACAAACATGTTCATGGTTCCAACCTCGGTAACATACTCCTCCTCGCCGAATAACCATAAGTTTTGGTGGAACCCTCTCTTGGCGGCCTCTAATTGTGGCAAGATACATGGAGCATAGTTCGCACCCAATTTCTTGTCTCCAACTCCTCCAGGCCATGCTCTTACTGCATAATCTGTAGCTTCTAAGGACACAGCCTTGAACCCAGTAGGGTAATATGGCCCAACTGGAGAAGCAATAACATATAGTAAAGCGGAACCTGGTGGTCCAACACCCAATGTTCTTTGTGTTCCAATCATAGTCGGTCTCAGGTATAATGAATATCCTCTTTCTTCTGGAATGAATCGTTTCTCCATAGCAACGAATTTTGAGATCAATTCGATCATAGCGGATTGATCAAAAGTCGGCAGAGCAATACGAGCGGAAGATTTGTTCATTCGTTCCATATTCTTGGTAGGTCTGAAGAGCCGTACCTTTCCGCTTTTATCCTTGTATGCCTTCATTCCTTCGAAACACTCAAACGCATAGTGGAAAACGCAGGACGCGGGATCGAGGGAAAGGTTTTGGTAAGGTGTTATGCGTGCGGGTAACCATCCATCTGAAGCTGTCCATTCAATGCTAAGCATATGATCTGTGGGCGGTCAGCAATTAGCAATGTTGTGAGGTCTCCTAGGAGCTTGCCTGTAAACGATCTTCCAAATACTAATTCATTGGGGGGAAGTAGTTCATTAGGAGTAGTGTTTTTCGTTATAGTCAATTTGGTAGGGTCGATATCTTGTAACTTCGTCGTAGAAGCAGCTTCTGCTTGTATGCTGTATAATCTCGAAGAAGCCTCCCATCGCCTCAACACTCTGGAGCTTGGCTTTGCGAAAGCTGCCCCTCTTGAGAACAATTGACGAAGCATTTTGACCAATTTCAAAGAATAATAAGTTGGGATGAACTTCGAAATGTGAATTGGGAAGTTTGAGCTTCTTAAATGTGTAAGATCCCACCTATGCTTTGAAATGGTCCTCGGAGTCAGTCATTCAACTCTCAATGTCCAAAATAAATTTAGATGCTGTGACCACTTCCCGGCTCCGAATTGCGGAGTGTCAGCATAATCTTGTCCCATCAGATTGCAAGGATTAAAAAGATAACATTCAAATCTTATGCAGACTTATGTAAGCAACATGTCCCTGAAATCACAAGCTTAACACTCGTTGTGAGAGGTCGAATTCCAGAGTAGATGTCCCTTTATTATTTTGACAAGGCTTACAATTTTTGTACACCCAGAGGGAGGGAACAGTTGCAAGACCACAACAAAATCATTCCACCGTCTATGAAAAGTCCAAGGGAAAATCAACAACAGTCACTTTAACGAGATTATACCAGTCAAGATAAGCTTCCTTACAATATAATTATCAAGGGTTTAAGGTTTATGCGCCAAAAGTTCGGACAATCCTTTGATACTCTAGTGTTGGTGAGAGGAGAGCTGCGAAGATGTTCAGTTCTGCGTTGAAGTCCTTCACCTCGAATATCAATTCGAACTACTCAGTCTCGTCCACACCCAGTTCATACTCAGGACCATGGAAAATATACGATGCGAAGAAGAAATCGACAGGAAAGACTGCTTCGGTCTTTGTCCTCGATCGCAAAGCCTTAGACGCACATGCAGGATCTTTGGGACGGTCGAGTGCTACCTCGATGAAGCGTGCGACTGAAGAGGTCATTGAAAGATTAAAGAAAGAAGCTTCGTCTTTGGCAAGGCTGCGGCATCCTAGTATTCTGGAACTGGTAGAGCCGGTGGAAGAATTGAGGGGTGGAGGGCTACAATTTGCGACAGAAACCGTAACGGCTTCGTTATCTGGCCTACTACAGGAAAAAGACGAACAAGAAAGAGCTGGTGGAATTGGCGGACGCTCAAGTCGATATGTCACAGAGGATTCGGAAGGTGGCAGAAGGAGGAAAGAGGTTGAGATAGACGAGTTGGAAATACAAAAGGGTCTTTTGCAGATCAGCAAAGCATTGGAGTTTTTACACGATAATGCTGGCCTCGTACATGGGAATCTGACTCCTGATGCTGTGTTTGTGAATGCTAAGGTGAGTTTCTTAAGCATGTCTATACTTACGGCGACTAATTATTATTGTAGTCTGATTGGAAACTTAGTGGACTTAGCTTTTGCAGTCCGCCAGACAATTCGACTAAAGCATCTTCAGTGCAACCCATTAATCTCTCTGAGGTTCTGAATATCGATCCTCGACTACCCCGTTCTGTCCAGATCAACCTTGACTACTGTTCCCCGGATTTTGTCCTAGACTCGAATTTAAATGTTTCAGCAGATATGTTCTCACTAGGTCTTCTCATTGTCGCTCTTTATAATTCGCCTCATACATCACCACTAGAGTCCAACAATAGCGTATCTGGTTACAAAAGACTATTTACCTCATCTTCCACCATTCCCTCATCTAGCAATACCTTCTTATGTAAAAAGCCATTGCCAAGAGATATGACTGGAGAGGTACTGCCGCGCTTGATTACTAGACGTCCAGCGCAACGTATGACCGCGAAAGAGTTTCAGGACAGCGCTTATTTTAATAACATTTTGATATCTACAATTCGATTCTTGGACTCTTTACCCGCCAAAACTCCTAATGAGAAGGCCCAATTCATGCGTGGTTTGTCCAGGGTGTTACCATCATTCCCAAAGAGTGTCATGGAAAAAAAGGTTTTACCGGCTTTGTTAGAAGAAATGAAGGACCGAGAACTGATATCATTAATTTTACAAAATATCTTCAAAATAATCGAATTGTTACCCTCCGGAAGAAGACCTTTTACCGAAAAGATCATGCCTAGGCTTAAGGAGATATTTTTGAATAACCCCAAACCTCCTACCGAGCGTGATGCTGCAAAGGAAGCTGGGTTGATGGTATTGTTGGAGCATATTCAAGTAATATCTGTCAATTGTTCGGGTAAAGAGTTTAAAGATGGTAAGATATTCGCCAAGGACCAGATGTATCGTGCTAATTGCCTTAGATATCTTGCCCATTGTAGCGATATCGATAGATTCGCCAACGCATGCACTTGTAGACGCTGCTTTGCGAAGCTTAAATGTAGTTCTTCCTATCCTTGATTTTTCCACTATCAAGAATGAACTCTTCCCAGTCATATCTTCGGTGTTCACAAAGACCAGTAGTCTAGGAATCAAGGTCCGAGGGCTGGAGGCTTTTGTTATTCTTTGCGGTGGCTCGAATGATCCAGCTTCTAGCAATGATGGTCTCGATGGCATTGGGGGTGCTAAGAAAAACACATCCACCCCCCTCGACAAATATACCATGCAGGAGAAGATAGTACCTTTAATTAGGGCAATTAAGACAAAGGAACCTGCTGTTGCAGTCACTGCTCTAAACGTTCTTAGACAGATAGGTAATATAGCTGATGCAGAATTCGTTGCTATGGATATTCTCCCGATATTATGGAATATGAGTTTGGGGCCACTGTTGAATTTACAGCAATTCCAATCTTTCATGGAACTCATTAAAAGCTTATCTGTTCGAGTCGAATCTGAGCAAACAAAGAAGTTGCAAGAGCTATCCGGTACTAACGGTGCAGGTGTAAGGGCAAATGGTACTGATGATTTTATGTCGTTTGGCGCCGCCTCAGCCTTCCCATCTGCCGTGGGATCAGATGATCCTGAGATGGATTTCGAACGACTTGTCAAGGGCGGAACGGGTGCACCTTCATCAAACAACACCTTAGACTCCAGCTGGGATGCCAATCCCACAAGCCCCCATGCTCAACAACCACAGTCGGCTCAACCAAAACCATCTTTTGCTTGGTCTACCCCATCGCCAACAGCGCCTACATATCCTTCCAACTCGATTAATAATGTCCTTCGACCACAGCAAGCAACATCACGAACAGTCACTCCAGACCTCTCAAGCTTCGGTGCTCTAACACCATCAGCTACCCAATTCTCACAACCACTTCAGCCGCAATCTAATTATTCAAATACCATACAACCGCAATCTTCATTTTCCCAACCCCAGCCCCCTTTCTCACAACCTCAATCCGCATTTCCTCCACCCAAGCCTCCAACCTCGACTCTGAACTGGAACAGTGCAGCTGCATCCTCAACCCCCAATCCATGGGGATCTACACCTACAACCTCGACCCTATCACCCATCTCACCACCTCCTTTAAATTCCTCCTTCTCTTCAATGAGCAACTCAATGTCTTCACTTTCTATGAATCAAATGAACCAAGCTAGACCCGCCTTGAATAGTTCGCAGAGCGCCTCGAGTGCGTTCTCAAGTTTTTCATTACCTCCACCACCCAGTGCGGGGACTGGGGGCGCAGGGAACTACAGTGCCTTTGGAGGTACTAGTGGAAATGGGCTGGGAAGTGGCGGAATGGGCATGGGTATGGGAATGGGACAGCAAAGGCCGGTTGTGCAGCAGCAGCAACCGCAGAAGAAGAGCGGCTTGGATGCATACGAGAGTTTATTGTAAGGTGGCGCGACTTCATATGAGGTTAGAACTGGAAAGTATGGAGGCATAGATCAAACAGGGATCTGGAATCAGCAGACATATACGGTGGGCACAGGATGCGACATGCAATTGATGGATTGAATGAAAATGGTTGATGGGAAGTTTGGAAGCGCCTCACAATTGGGTGCTGATGGAGTTATGAGTGTAATAGTAAATATATACCTAGCGGGCAGGAAAATGGATAGATATTGAGCGAGCATGAAGTTGTTTCGGCGAGTTATAGTCAAACATCTCATCTTTCTGAGTAATGTGAATTTTCGTGATAAATATTTCGTTTACATCGAATGATATCTCTTGTATCTTGAATTGTTTGTAATGCCTTCTAAATCTTTCCTGTGCTTCTATTCAAATGATATAGATACCTATACAAGGATGAAATAGCCCATTCATTTTTTTCATTCTCCATCCCACTTTCTCAACCGGGCGAACGGATCTATAGTCCCTTCTCTGCGCGCATCTTTCTGAAGAAATCTGTTACTCCGGTGAATACGACAAGTAAAATACCTCCGCCAGGTCCTAATCTGAGGACCTTAGGTAAGAATCCCTTGTATAATGCTGCGAAACCTTCCTCCTTCATCACCGTACCGAGAGCTGGCCATGCCCAGTTGTATTTTGGTGCTAATCCAGCAATCTTGGGACTATTTTGAATACGCGATTTGACGACATCCATTGGTGTGTTGACGATTGTACCGGTGGTACCACCGATTGCTCCGGAAATCATGTTGACCATCATTTCTTGCTTCTTATTGTCGGGCTTGGGCATCAATGCCTTGACTTGGAAGATACATCCAAAGTATCCGGCATTCCATAAGATATGTCTCCACATTGTACTTTCCAGTCCGTTGTAGAGAGCTAATGGACCCTCGGCCTTTACAATCTTGCTAACGCAATCAATCATTCCGCTGTATTTTCCGGCCGAGGCGCGATCTTGCAGACGGATCTTGACGAGCTCGAAGGGGACGACTACGAAGGATTCAGTAGCTCCGGCGGTAGCTCCGGTGAGAATGGAGAGTGATTGGTTCATTTTGGCGACACCGAATATATCACGGTAGAACTTTCCCCAGGATTCGTTGGCTGCAAATTTAGTGGCACGTTTAGGAGCCTCCATTAGAATTGGTGCTTCAATTCCGCGATATAGTCGTGAGACACTTTGAATGAGACATCAGTACCTATCTTAAGATTGATGGGGTAGTATTATTGGGGAGTTTATACCCTTCATTCTTAATGATCTTTCTGAAGCAATCCACCATGCCATTGTAGCCATCTGGCCCTGCGGAGCTGGTTTGCAATTGTCTATCCTTCCATCAGCATTCTGTCTGACATCTGCTCAATGTACTGGCGCAGAGGAACTCAAAACTCACACTCTAGTCTTTACAACATCTAACGGGTACCTGCATGAGTCAGTAAGATGTAGTAGCAAATGCTTGTCTTCTGTTGAGGGGCACTTACATAATAAGAATCTATCGCAATGGCACATAATTTAGTTCCGTGGTTCTGTAAGTTTCGTATGATATGCAGCAGAAAGAACTTACTTCAGATACACCGGCGATCGCACCTATAATGTCTTTGTAAGTCTCAATTTCATGATATGGGGTGAGGGGTAAAACGTACCAGCAGCGAACTGGTAAACGAAGGGAAGAGGCTTTTCGGTCGACATGATTGCGATTGGGGCTGTAAAATGGTTAGAGATGAGTATAATGTCCTTTGTAGAGGGTTGTATCGAATTTGATGAGTTATTAGTACAACATACCTTAATCTAATCACCTATTATCTGAGCTGAGCTGTCGCTGTTGAGAAATTATTTTGATCTCGTGTAATCTGTGCGATGACAATCTTATCAACCCCAGGGGTTCTAAGCTCTTCCGCTACTACTTCTCCACCTTTAGCCGATAGTCGGAGGATCAAAGATAAAATCACCGAATGGTGTGAAGACAGGGGTAGAATGATAAAACGGTTCAAAACACGCGCTAGGACTAGTAATATACACATAAAAATGGAAAGCGCGTCTCTAAATCGCGAAGTCGCGTATTCTACTCCACAAAGTGCAAGAACTATCAATCAATATACATCCCAGCTACATTTAACACCTTACATATTGCTTTATGATTCAGAGTACTTTTGATATCGCTATATTTCCATAACATAACATCATCTTTCATGTACTTTACCAATTCATGTTTTGTGAAGATATAATGCCTCTTCAAAAGTCCTTCTCTGAGACTGATCATTCGGGAAAAGAGAATCACGTATGTTTACATTCTACTTACTGTGGAATTACAACGCAGACAAATGATCATCCTATGAATTAAATTGGAAACTAATTGAACCACAGTCTCGACAGCCGTGGCAGAGGAATAAGAATTACCAGAACCAACAACAAAAGCCTAAAGTTCCCGCGAAACCATTAGCAGAGAAACCGCCGGTACCTGTTTCTACAACCACGAAGAATATACTTAGCAACTTTCAATATCGAGAAAACCCTGGGAAGGGAGACGATTCGAAAGAGGTTATAAATTTAGTATCATCGGAGACGGATAGTAGAATTGCCACTCCTTCGAAGAGGCGGCGGCAGGGCTCATCAAAAGATGAGAAGAGTTCTGTAGAAGAAGATGTCTTTCTTGACGACTCTAATTTGGCAGATGTACCTTCAACGCCGTCAATGGGGTTTGATCCCACACAGAATGCCGATTTCAGACGACCATTTAAAGCGGTATCACCTGACGATCGTATAATTTGGGATACAAATAAGGATAGTCAACAACTACCTGAGCCAGAGAGCGGCAAACTGGGGAAGAGGAAGAGGGGCGATAATGACATTGGCAGAGCACAGAGTTCTTCACCTATACCAGGCCATTCTTCGCAAGCAGATTCTTTTCCTAGGCCGGGGCCAGAAGTCGAAGTATGGATGAAATTGGGTCAGACTAAGGACATTAAACTCTCGCGAATTATGGAAAACGCATCTCCGCAATCATCGAGGGATGGAAACACACCTAGAGGATTGACCAGATCAAGAAGTCTTGGCAATCCATTGAAACCTAAGAGGCACCAACCAACCAGGATAGGAAATGATAGAAATATCGATACGCCGGGTTTGATGAGGAGATTGCAGGAAGATTACAAGCCCAATGAGATTTCTAGTGGTCCTTCAAGCTCATCACCTCTTCCTGATAAAGGTCAATTTCAACTTGAAGGACCAAGTTCTCCATTAGGCCCAAAAGGAACTAAGAAGAGGACATCGCCCTTAAAAAGGAGGCTCGAGCCGCCCTCTTCACCAAGTACGAATGTCGAATCTCATGTTGCTTTACCGAGTCCAAAAAGACCTTCCGCTGCCGAGTCAGATTATGGTTCTGATGATGGTCTAGACGAAATTGGTGGAATGATACTTTCGGCTATCGAATCACAATCGCAAGCTCCTGCAGCTTCAATGTCACGACCACTACCACCCAAAACATATGAATCGCCAATTAAGCCCAGAGCTCACTCTACGTATAAACCTCAGATTGTGTCCAAAAGCCCTGATCCGTCGAAAGCATTGGAGGACGATAGTAGTGACGAATTTGGTGAAGGTTTGGACGATGATGATTTCGATGCCGCATTTGCAGGATCAGCTCCGGTAGATGATGTGGAGCTTCCGCCGTCAAGGCCGAGAGGTGCAGCAGCTAAAAAGGAGGAGTCCGATGATGAATATGGCGACGATATAGACGATTCAGATTTTGCGGCTGCGGAGATAGCAGCAACGCAGTCACTAAAACAATCAACAGATAGCTTAATGCCTGTACGTCCGAGAAAGCCATAGCAATATATTTTTAATTCAATGCTAAGAAATGTCTAGTCCATGGAAAAAGTTCGCGCAATTCAAAGATATCTTGTCACCATGATAGATGATAATCAGTATGAAGGTGTTAATGGTAGAATGCAACCAGAAAAGGTAAACTTTTATGAACTCTTGCCATGATTTAGCTAACCACCCACGAGATACTCTATCTTCAACCTGAACGCTCAAAAATCAAAAGAATGGTGTATCTAAGAGGCACCTGGATTGATACTCCTGTGACTACAAAGGCTTTTGTTCATATCATTGGCAAGTTTGATGCCCAGGGAATTTGTGTCATAGATGATAACTCTGGCTTGATCATTCTTCACCCGGATCATCTTATCTCTGCGCTTGTAGTAGCGGATTCTTTCGGGTGTACTCGTCGTGCAGTTCTTCAAGATAGGGTCAAAGCCACTGGTGAAGCATCTCCAGCTATGCTTTATGGAACAATTCTTCATGAGATATTTCAAGCTGCAATGCTTGTTAATCGCTGGGATAGGATGTTTCTTGGCGAGCTTATTGATAAGCTTGCTCAAAGACATCTCGAAGACTTGTATGTCATCAAAGTTGAAATACCCCAGGCTGTAGAATATCTGCATAGTAAAATGGGAGAATTACAAGCATGGGCAGAATTGTTTGTGTCGTCCCAACCAAAGGTATGTGAAGCAATCCATTTTCCTTACCGAATACTAACCTGGTTTATCAGCCTGGAGCTCTAGTAAAAGCTGGAAATGGTGATGCTGTGGCTATGTGTGTCAGTAACCTTCTTGATGTTGAGGAGCACGTTTGGTCTCCAATGTATGGTCTCAAAGGCAACATTGATGCTACGGTACAAATCATAATGAGAGACGAAAAAGGGCAAAGAACTCTCACTGCACCCTTTGAGGTCAAGACCGGCAAGAACCCCAGTGTTGCCAACCGTGCACAAACAGCGCTTTACAATCTTCTCATATCTGATCGATATGATGTTGAGATTGCTTATGGAATTTTGTACTACATGGAAACTTCGGAGACCATTAGAATTCCTGCCATTCGCCATGAACTTCGCCACATGATCATGCAGCGGAATGAGCTCGCGTGTTTTGTTCGTGAGAAAAATGCTCAACTCCCACCTATGCTCAAAAAAGAGAACATGTGTGGAAGATGTTATGCGAAGAATACATGTTTCATTTATCATAAGCTGGCTGATGATGGAACTGGAGAGACAAGCGGTATGAAGGAGAAGTTTGATGAAGTGGTAAAGCATCTTACTCCAAGGCATAAAGAATTCTTCCTCAAATGGGATGATCTTCTTACAAAAGAAGAGAAAGACTCCTTGAAATTTCGTCGAGAACTATGGACTATGTTGAGCTCCGAGCGGGAGAAGCTTGGTCGATGTTTTTCGAACGTTATGATTGAGGAAGGATCAGCATATGAAGATCAGAATAATGAGAAGATCAATCGATATCGATACACCATGATCAAACCAAAACATACCGCAGCTCCAGGGTTCTCCTTCATGGACTCTCAGATTATTGTAGGAGAACCAATTGTTATCTCAGATGAAAAGGGCCATTTTGCTCTCGCCAAAGGTTATGTTACGAACGTGCGCAAAAATAGGATTACAGTCGCTGTTGATCGACGTTTACACAATGCTCGCATCAGACAACCCGGATTCGATGAGGTCAATAACCAGGTCTTTGCTAGTATCATGGAAGTCGCTGCAGAAGGATCTACACCAACTGACTCTATTGGGAAAATTAAAGAGGATCCAATTCTTTATCGTCTCGATAAAGATGAATTTAGTAATGGTCTTGCTACCGTTCGGAACAATCTCATCCAGATCATGACCGAAGGTCCATTTGGATCACGCGAAATTCGAAGTCTAGTAGTTGATCTCAAACCTCCTCGGTTCAAACCACATTCCACTCAGTACACACTCAAAGATCGATCTTGTATCAATGTGGATCAACGTCGTGCTATCGAAAAAGTCATGTCCGCACAGGATTATGCTTTAGTACTTGGTATGCCTGGTACTGGAAAAACTACAACTATTGCTCATATCATCCGAGCTCTTGTTTCGCAAGGGAAATCCGTTCTCCTCACTTCTTACACTCATACAGCTGTAGACAATATCCTTCTGAAACTTCGCGATGATTCAATCCCGATCCTACGTCTAGGCACTAAAGCTAAGATCCACCCCGATGTTCAAAAATTTGCCAAACTCGCTGTCGACCCTAAAGAAACCATGGAAGAAATTCGAAGTGTCTGGCATGACACACCAATTATTGCCACGAGTTGCCTCGGTATCAACCATCCCATCTTCAACGAACGTACATTCGACTACTGCATAGTAGATGAAGCTTCTCAAATTACACTACCCGTCTGTGTTGGTCCCATTCGCCTCGCTCGCACATTCATCCTTGTCGGAGACCACAACCAACTTCCCCCCTTGGTTAAAGACGAAGAAGCCCGCAAAGGAGGTCTAGATATCTCTCTTTTCAAATATCTCTCCGACGCCCATCCCCAAAGCGTCGTCTACCTCGAACATCAATACCGCATGAATGCCGACGTAATGGCTCTCTCCAATGCACTCATTTACAACGGCCGTCTCAAATGCGGTAGCACTTCTGTCGCTAATCGTAAGATCGTTATCCCCGACATGGACGCTTTGAAAGTAAATCATCACACACCCAGTAGTATCTTACACAGTACACAAAAATCCATTTGTCTCGAACCGAAAAAGGGAAGATGCTGGTTACGAGATCTCTTGGATCCGGATGTTACCGTAGCATTCGTTGATACCGATGGTCTCGGCGAAATAGCACGAGAAAGTGAAAAGGGAAATCGAACGGTAAATGACGTGGAAGCTAGAATCGTAACACAACTTGTTACCTCTCTCATGGCAGTCGGTGTGGACCCTACGGAAATAGGAGTCATGACACATTACCGCTCCCAGTTAGCTTTACTCAAAGATAGTCTTCGTAATGCTAAAGGTGTGGAGATGCATACTGCAGATAGGTTTCAAGGGAGAGACAAGGAGGTTATCGTGTTGAGCTTGGTGAGAAGTAATGAAGCGGGGAACATTGGAGAGTTGTTGAAAGATTGGAGGAGGATCAACGTGGCATTCACGAGGGCTAAGACGAAGCTTTTGGTTGTGGGGAGTAGAGGGACGCTGAAAGGGAAGGGAGAGAAGGATGGAGGAGATAGGAAGGAAGAAATGGTGAGCAGATTTGTAAGGTTGATGGAGGAGAAGAAGTGGGTTTATGAGTTGAAGGAAGAGCAGTTGATGGGACATTGGTGGGAGGTGTCGGGGACTGCGACGCAGGGAAGTGTAGGATTGTCGCAGTGGGTCAAGGTAGAGAATAACATGGGGAAGAGAAAGAAACCCGATTTGATAGATATCGAGGGAGACGAAGATGGCGACAAGGAGAATGTGCGAACGAGCGTGATATCCACCAAGAAAGAGCCGATGACTGTGAAGAGCAGCAAAGGAAAACACCAGCCTAAAAGGATTAAAGGAGGTTTAGCTATGAATAGTGGGAATATAAGGCAGGGAAGCGTTTTGATGGATTTGGTTAATGATATGTCATGATTCATTGGAATTGGGAATAAGAATTTGTAGGATCATTATGATTAGGTGTTTTAGGATGGGGATGGTCTTATGGTTTATGTTTCGTCTTGAGCATAGCGTTGAGGTGGGAAATGAGTTTTAGTATATCTTTTGTATGGATATGGATGATGTTTTTAGGGTATAGGTTATTGCGCAGGAGATGGTATGGTGGTGTTTGGGTATATTCATAGTGTAGAAGAGAGAACGGACTTGATTTCCCTCATAGCATGTACGGGATGCGTTTGCATTGTTTGGTCAATATGATATGATAACTTTTTTCATTTGCAGATATAATTGAAGGGAAAGATACCTACCTAGTTTTGAATGATCAATGTGAAAATCATATATGAACATCTTAGAATCAAAATTTCAAGACTGTGAGTCGTGAGTAATCTGTGATATTTTTGCTACTTGGTATTTCTCTGGATGTAGGCACTAGGTCTGCAAATGTAATTTGTGAAGTGTGTGAGAAAAGAGCCAATGTGTAAATCATGTATGACCATCTGGGATTTCACACTCTAAAATTACGAGTATTGAGCAATTTACGATACTTCCATTGTGTATTGCCTCTCTGAATTTAGGTATTGGGTCTGTAAATATGAATGTGAAGTGCGAGGAAAACCAAACCTTGAGTATATAGCGCTAGTCTTGAGTTGGTGTTCGTGTTGGTTGTTAATGACTGGAAGGTTGGAAATTGTACTTGAGTGTCTGGCACGTATTATATGCTATTTATATTTTGTGGATTACTTTGAGTAGTAGGTATTTGATGGTAGATTGAGTGTTTGGATTTGCTTCATACGGAGTGGGGTTTTGTATATTTGTTCTTATTTATCTTGGATAACCAGAGGAAGAAGGTTTCACATCTCTCTTCTTGCTTTAACAAATGAATTTTGCTCTAGTAGATGGAATGCAGATCGCTGCGGGGTGCGAATCGTAATCTAACGTCGTGCTGCAAGAAGGGCCGACTGGGAATCATGAATTATATGAAGCACATTTATTCATTTTCATTTCACATGAATCATTGATGTTTCAAGATACAAATCCTACATAACTCCATCTAGGAGAGATTAAATTTTACATTCTTGCCATATCTCCATTCTACAAGTATCTCCAGAAGTAGACCACAAAAATAGGACTGCAAGCCCTACTATCTCCTTATAAGCGAACCCCTTTTCTCTTTCTCTTTCTCTTTCTCTTTCTCTTTCTCTTTCTCTTTCTCTTTCAACGCCCATTAATATATCCATATCCATTCCATCCCCAACAGGAACAACAAGAACAAAAAGAAACAATCGCCATCCAATCCTCAACTCCAACTCCAAACCCAAAATCAAAAGCATCCTCTAAAAACATAGTTCAAACCCCATCAATCCCCCCCCCCCTCCTTCCTAACTTCTCACCACCAACACAAACTCAAGAATCCAATCCCCTACATCCAATATACACAAGTCGGGCGCGAACAGGGGTTATCTTCATTTCTACTGCGATACCGAGTTCTGGTTCTTCGTCGCTGTGTATGTCGACATCTTCCTCGCCGTTCTTCACAGTATTCGTTCCGGGCTTGATTTGAGAGGAGGTGCGGAGGGACGAAATATTGGACTTGGATGTTGATATTGATATTGATCTGGGTGTAGTCTCTGGATTCGTTGTTGTTTTTGGTATCGTGGGATTTTTAAGTCCTAATCCAACTATTCCATTTCATGTGTCAATTTTTCTTTTCATTTCATTATTTGAATTCAAGCAATCGAGAAAAAGTGTCGAAAATGCAGAAAAACTTCTATCAAACCCTAGGAGAAAGAATAGTACATACCACCCGCTCTCAAACTATGTCTCCTCGCCCTCTCAATCCCCCGATTCAATCCCTCCACCACTCTCGGAAGCGCAATTGAATCTCTTCTCCGTGGCATAAGACGACGCAGTACCCCAGTTGATGTCTTGGGCGCGGTAGGAAGAGGTTTTTCTTTTAGTGAGGAAGTATCGGTGGGTTGTTGGGGAGGATAGCTGGTAGAGTGAGAGGTGCGATGGCTTTTTCTTTGGGGGGGTTAGTTGTTGGGTTTGTATTTATTTGTAGTTGAAAATTTAGGATAAAGGGTAGAACTCACGACCTCCTGAGATCCATGGGAGATGTCAATAGTCTGGAAGACATTTTTGATAGTGGGTGCTTGTGCACTCTATGTCTCGAGTTTGTTAATATTGGGGGTGGAAAGTTGAGTTGAATTGGAAAGGAAAGTAGAGAATAATTGTATATTCTGGAAAGATAGAATTTGATTAGCGAAGGGAGAAAAAATCTCAATTTTCCTGGTGTGTGTGAAGGGCGAGTAGTGAATTGTGAAAAGAAATTTGTAGGTGAAATTGTTGGATGAAAGCAATATTGTATGAATAGAATTGTATTAGTAACATTTTGAGAGAGATTGTGAATGTATTTCCTTCTCTAATGAGTTATTAGAGTAAACAGTAATAGCGACTTTTGTTCAAAACATGTTCCCCATTCTGAAAGTTCCGATTTCTCTACATCAAACTAATAGATGAAGGTAAATGACCATCAACTCATTGCGCGGCTAAAAGTCTAATCAATTGACAAGACGACCAGCCAAGACAACTAGACCTTCGGAATCCAAAGTACCCAAACTTAACAAAAGAAAATCCACCAAAATCACACAAAAGATACATATAAAGCAAGAGAACCACCTAGTAGATAGAATATAATATCATTTTACTCGAGATAATATCTAGATCTCTCAAGCCTGCCAGCCCGTGGATCAACCCCTAGATCACCCTCCCCTAATAAACAACCGCACTAACCACCTTCCCCCTACACTCACCAAAGCCCACTTTCCCCCCCTCCTCCACCCCACAAGTACCCCTCAAAGTAATCTCATCCCCATCCTTCAAAAACTTCCTCGTCTCCATCCCAACTAACCAAATATCCTTACTCCCACCCCACGTCATCTCCAACAAACTCCCCATTTCCTGATCGCCCTCCCCAGTGATCGTTCCACTACCCAAAAGATCACCCGTCCTCATATTACATCCTCCACTACTATGATGCGCGAGCATTTGTTCAAAACTCCATATCAAGTTCTTCGCATTCACCTTCCCAATCGTAGTTGTACTTCCATCTGGAGTCGTGAGATCAATCTCTAAGTTAATATCGAGACCCGTATTATTACTCTCTTCTTTCAGATAATCTAACAATTCTCCTGATTTCGAGGCCTCCGTCTCTAATTTAGCGGTTCGGAAAGGCGCAATAGCGTCTTGGAGAACAACCCACGGACTAATACTTGTAGAGAAATTCTTTCCATTAAAGGGACCCAATGGGACATATTCCCAGTTCTGAATATCTCTTGCAGACCAATCATTCATGAGAACATATCCAAAGATATTTTCCCCGGCCTTGTTGACCTTAATAGGTTCTCCGAGTTCATTCCCAGTGCATAAGAAACATCCCAGCTCAAGTTCAATATCGAGTCTTCTAGAGGGTCCAAATACAGGTTTCTTAGGGCCAGGAGCCTTTGGATCAAGAATTATTTGACCATTGGGACGTGTAATTTGCGTTCCAGAGACGACGACCGAGGAAGCCCGACCATGGTATCCAATTGGAACATGTGTGTAATTTGGTTGTAATGCATTTTCCGCTCCCTAGACATATCTATTAGAATCCCGCATCAAAACCACTCAAATACACCACAGGTGAACTCACTCTAAACATAGTACCCGCATTCCTAGCATGATTGATACCCGCAAAAAAATCCGTATAATCCCCAATCCTCATCGGCAAATGGTTTTTCCACTCTCCTTTTTTCAGCAAACACTCTTTTTGTACTTCTTCATTATCCTTCAATAATTCCGGATATGGCGTATCCTCCTTAAAAACCTCTTGTATATATTTTCTAACTTCTCGATGAACAGGTTGACCCAAAGCTGCAAATGCATTAAGCGTTGGTTCTTCGAGAACTGAGAGATGGTCTTTGAATGAAGGGAGTTTCTGGAATCCGGACGATTTAGAAAAGGCGAGGAGATCCAAGACATGGTCGCCGATACGAATAGCTGGACGGTGAGTAACCTGCGAATTGCGAGAGGTGATAATACCGAAGGGGATATTGAGGATGGAGAAATCGCTATTAGGGGGAATTCGAAGCCAAGACTTGAGAGGAGGCATGTTGACAATAGCTAGCGAGGAATCTGTATACCGAAGAACTTGATGTGAGGTTAGAATTGAGATTTGTTAATGAACGTAGAGAAGAAAAGGACAATAGCTGTAAGTAGAAAGTCAATTACAATTCACAAGTTCTTCAATCCGAATTCAATAAACATCAACCGAAGCCGATAGTTCTACAAGCCGACGTCAAGCTCAAGCTATTTCGAATGGAGGGGTAGTGAGTGCAAAGCTTCCATATTGTGGGGTCATCCATACATAGTCTTCGCGGAATGAACATTTTGTGGAGCTGAAATTCGTCGCTCTGCCGCACGGTATTAATTCCGTCCTGAACCTCTCCATAAAAAAGTGTAGCATTTCCGCTGTCAGACATTAATGCTGGTCAATGATCATGGCAGTGATGTATCAGATATGATTCAATCTGTATCATATTGTGTAATGATTGAGGGAGTGTAACTTTGGATCAAGATACCAGTAGGTTCAGTAATACGTCAAACCCGTCGAGACTGATCCACCTGTCAGTGGGATTTTGACATGTTAGTCTCGGACGATGAGAAAGGTCAATTGCTTACACAATGCTCGACACTCCTAATCATAAGGTAGAATGGACTATTGTGTTCGATTAATAACGTAAGAGGATATGTAAACTAACAGCGAAGCTGTGGTTTTTCAGCCCTATGTTCAAACCACCTAATATCAACAACCTCCGCAACATTTTGTCGCTTCAATATACACAGTAATACAAGCTCCTTATAATACAAACAAGACCGTGAGCTTGATCATCCTTAAAACAAATCCCTTAACTGCCTAAACAATTCATCACCTTCTCCAAAAGCCGGACCGACACCTCCCACATCATCTCCGACTCCAGGTGTCCCATCCATCCCATTCCCAACTCCATATCCATTGTGTCCGTTTCCCATTCCCAACGCCGCCTCAAATAGATGCGTCATCTCATAACTCATTTGATTTCCTGTCATCGGACTACTTCCTGATCCCGTACCTATTCCTTGTCCATGTCCATTTGTATCGTATCCTCCTCTCATCCCCGTAATTTCATGACCTGCCAATCCAGCCATTGCAAGTGCCGCACTACTATGTGCATCATCCGCTCCCAATGCACCGTTATGATGATTATTTGAAGTGGGGGACAGCCCAAGTTTTGGTGCTACTTGTTTTAGACTTTTGATTGTTTTCCAAAGACGTTTCGATACGAAAGATTTATTCGAGAAACCCTTCACTAGATCGAGTGCCATATAGAATTCATCGCGACAAATCGAGCTGAAAGTAACTGGTGCATGACAACTTGCTAGAAAAATGACAGCCAATGCTGAAATGAGGAAATAATTGAAGCAAACTTGTTGTACGCGGTAAATGTCTGTGGTTTGATTAAGATGCGTGAGGGCGCGAATTGTATCTTTCGCAAATTCGACAACTGTAGACGCATGTTGAATGTGTTCTTGTATAGAAGATGCGGAGTGTAATACGGGGCGATAAATCAGGATACGCATTTGATTGGCACGAAGGTATAGAAGTATTTGTAGTCGATGGGTTGCGCGAGAGGAGGCTTGAGGGGCAGCAGCAGTTGGAAGTTGTAAATGAGGTGGTATCGTTTTTTGCCATTGTGTGATCTGGTAGTCAAGATAACTCAACTCCTCGGTGATTATATTCGTTGAGGATGTTGGGGAGAAGGAGCAGATTGATTTCCAAACTTTAGAACCTATTCTTGAATATGATATCATAACGTGAAGATAAGGGACCGTATTATCCTAAAAGAATTAGCTGAGTCATCAGGAAGAATTAGAAAATTACATACAGGTTCTGGTAAAGAGGGATCAATATCTGAGTCTTGTATAGCAAAAGGCATGCCTGTACCGAAACTCCATCTTCGATCAAGTACATAGATTGACCAGAAAAGTTTGGTAACAGCAACCCGTTCTCGTTCATCAGTCACAACTTTGAAAAAAGAATCACGTCTATGCAGACCTATCTCAATTGACATTCGTACGACTTGACCAATTATGCGCCAGGCTAATGCTTCTTCGTCACAATGAAAATGGAATATTGCCTAAGGGTTATGTTAGTTCGTTGCTAAAAAGTAGATTTGTCTCTCAGTTCGCAGAAAAGAAGAAAAGGGAACGAATTAGAATTTAAGGCGGAACAGGACTTTGAATCTTTTGCGAAAGATTGATGGAGAAGCTGTTTGAAACCCAGGAGTAGAACACAGTCTAAACTTTGTCGCAGAAAATGAAAAGTGCAATCGCGACATGGGTAATTAATTTGAGAGCTAAGGGACAAAACGTCGAACTAAGGCTCTAACGCATAATATGTACACCAATTATAGGGTCCGCAAGTAGAGACGGAACGAAACAAGATTATCCTGAATAAGTCATCGCAACCAACAAAAACAAAAGGGCCTTTGGTGTAATTGGTTAACACACTGTGTACCTTCCCGGTGAAGCATTCCAGAGAAGCGGGATCGAAACCTGCGAGGTCCAAATCATTTTTTGAAATTTCTTTTGCTCTCTTCCTGGCTCACATGTTGCAAGGCCCATCTCTTCTTTACGTTGATCTTCAGTCTTCATTTTGGAGGCAGCCGAATAGATAGCACCGCCTCTAATGAGATGAGATTTTTGTGGTTCTTCGCTTATCCTCAATAATAAACCACAAATGCGATGGAATCTATAAGGGATGAGAACTCATGACAGAGTCGCATACTTTAAAATCCATGACAGTCGGCACTAACGTGACTATAATCTGCATAGCATAATTCCCAATGATTGAATGAATCAAATAGAGCTTGTGATTTAACGCTGAGTCGCAAAGTTCTGACTGGAGGTGGCATCATGTGGGCCGATTCCTTCCAAGTAGCAAGCATTATTCCGACTTTGATTTCGTGGGCCAGAAGCAGATATCGACCGGGGGGGGTTTTTCCCGACCTCCAATTCAACCAAGCACAGCGAGATATCATTGTTGTGGCCTTTGGGATCCGTAACACCAATAACAGTATGGGTTGCGTGTCTTTAAAACCAATGAAAAATGCAATAATTGATCCAATCCAAAAATAAATGACAGAGGCCTTGCAAGTGAATAATAAAATACGATACCCCCGGCGTTCATGTGAGATGTAGAAGTAGGTTTGGTCTCTTATGAAGTCAATGATCGTTTTGAGATTTTCACCTGAGCCAACGTGTCAAGGCTCTGCAGTTTCTTCCATCCTTCGTGAACTCCTAAACTCAGCGATGGGTAGGTTTTTTGTGCTTCACCTATCATATGATCGATCTATAATCGGATTTCTAATATGATAATCGTACCAGTGCAACAATAAATCATATAGGCCTTGTAGTTTAATGGTAAAACATGCCACGCTCTTAAATGAACGGAAGCAAGAAGGTTGTTCGATTCCTCCCAAGCCCAACTTTCTTTTTTTTAACATTTTCCTCATTGTGGTGGCCCTCCTCTCCAGATATCCTTTTACAGCTTTGTACCTCTTTTATGCCATATAAATTTGAATGTGTCTATGATACCAACCACATGTGCTCAGCATCCCGCATTAGTCCCACTTGGCCAAATGCAACATTATAAGTTGAATTTATTTTCACCTACTCAAATGGCAATAGTAACTCATGAGTCTCGAAACGACCACCACCGAACTTGGGGAAACAAGAGAAACTCCTCTCAAATCCTGACTCACTAGGGTTTGTGATTTCCTTTCTCCTCCACTATATTCAGGCAAACAAAACATACAAAAAATGAATAAATAAGGGGTAAGAAACAAAATTCCATAACTCACCACGAGGACCAAGAATGGCAAGCTTTTAACCTCCACAAATTCATCATGCAATGCACGATCCGCAGCCTCTCTAACACTCTCAAATAATCTGAAGGCCAAGTCACTTTGCCCACTTCCCTCTGTAATCATTGAGATAGCCATGATAGTCTTCAAAATACAAGAGTTGATATCATTAATACCTTGAGGATTATTGGATGTGGCAAGGCCATTCCTCACGGCGGCATCAATGAATTCAAAAAGGTTGGAACCATGAGTGATCAATTCCTCTATATCCACAACAGGATACATCAGACCCATTTCTTCTTCATATACCCTACACAGTCGAATCATTTCTTCTCGATTTACACTTCTCAATGGATCTGGAGCTCGAACACCATTCATGTTGATGGATGGTAATGCTCTTGGCCGTATTGCAGGTGGTGATGGTACCGGAGTAGGATCCTGAGTAGCGATGCCTTCATCTGCCAATGATTGATATCCCATATTATGAAGTGTGTTTTTAGCCACATCTAGACCAAAAGCGGAACTGGTCGGTCCACGAAATGAAGGATGCCTGGGTATAGGTTTCTGATGAAAACTCAAGGGAGAAAGTCCTTGTACTGCGGATTGTTGTGATATTGACAATGGTCTTTCTAATGATGCGCCATACGATACGCTGCCATCACCACCTCCACTGCCGCCGTGGCGCATGACATTTAAAGTCGAATATAGGTTATCCACTTGTTCTTGCAATAAGGCGAGCTGTGAATTCATTCGACGAAACTCCTCCGATTCCTTGAAGCCATTGGTACAACAATTCGGAGCATATTGACATTCAAGGTTGAGGTTTCCGCATCTTTGACATGGTGTATTTCCATTACATTTGATTTTTCTTCGTTTGCATTCGTTACTATATCAATATATGAATTAGTATCATTCAATAGAAATTCCGTCTTCAAATTATCAAATGTGTAAGATTGTCTGCAGGTAGAGTCGGGTTTTTGACCCCCCTTCGGATTTCCTCGGGCGCATTTCCATCAAATCAAGCAAGAAGCAATTGAACATCAACCAGGATCCAAAGCAACCACATCAAGACATACACATGCACACAAAGATAAATAAAGAAAGAAAAGAAATCTCAACCTACCAAGCAATAGATATATATCTATTTCTCTTTGCCCTTGTATGTGGAGTGCCTTCCTTATTTCCATTTAACGTTGCGTCGCCTCCTTCACCCGAATCATTTTTTCTCTTCTTTCCGCTCTGAGCCCCAGTATCCGCGGGTGATTCCGAAGACTGTAGTTGCTGTTGCTGTTGTTGACCATTCATATTATCAAAGACCGGGATGGCAATGGGAGACTCTGCGATATAATTTAGATCATTAACTTGTGATTCAAGTATGTTCATTATCACATTGAAAATAAGGAGGAATATATGTCTCTGCGCATTTGGCCGGAGATGTTGGAAGTAGTTTTTATTAAGTTTTTAGTTGAGTCGATGAGGTTTTTTTTTAGAAAGGTTATTTGACTCGGACTTAATAGAAAATGGTAATCCAGTCCAGTCGATTGTCACTTTCTAACAAATGAGAGTTGACGGATTTCCCTTGACCGGATTTTTTATCGTATGCGGGGAAATTTAGTATAAAGAGAGGTAAGGAGTTATGAACCAGGATGATTTTGGTAGTACGTACTTGGTAAAGGAAGGAAAGGAAAGGGAAGGGAATGATGGAAGATTATTGTACACGTGATGTTTAAGATGGAGAATTGATTTTCAAGGCGGTTGCTTTACATACACCATCATGCAATTCTGAGACAATCTCAAATGATATACATTTACATATATATCTATATATATATATCTACATCTAGTCGTCAAACATATCCCTACACATCAATTGATATCAACATCAACATCAATATCAACTTCCTCTTCCTCTTCCTCTTCCTCTTCCTCTTCCTCTTCCTCTTCCTCTTCCTCTTCCTCTTCCTCTTCCTCTTCCTCTTCCTC
>PQXI01000255.1:0-45788 GCA_004786145.1 Botrytis paeoniae | reverse complement strand
CTCCCCCCCCCTCGACCTTCACACAAAAAAATGACATCTACCCACTTATGAAGATTCATCCATATCCACTCCATTCGAAGTTATGTTCATTTTGTATAACAAGCTGATCAAAAGAGGCTATGGCGTTCAAAGCACGAACCGTATTCCCCAGTCATGCCAGTCATGGACTTGCTCAACTTGCTCGACTTGTTCCAATTCAATTTGCTTTGTTGGTTGATGCTCATGATAAACCCTGTTGACATGTCAACTTCTGACAGGGGAATGTTTTTTCTGCATGTGTTGTATGCGATTTGTCCCCAAATGTTCTTGTCTCTGCCTTTTAGCTTGCGTTTTCCTTAATCCAACCTATCATTCATATTCTTTCTTTTCTTTCGCCTTTCACGGCATGCATTTCCGTAATCAATCATACTTCGTACGTGTAACTGTCTACCTAATGAATGCAGCTCTAGAGTTCGCAATTTAGAATTCATCCAGTCTTTAAATCCACTCACTGTCTTTTGTTACAGAAACCATACAAAGTGATAATACAAATATCTTCACAGGGGTACATGTGCTTGATGCACCTCAGTCACGCCCTCGAAACATTATGGACCAGATGTCAGATTCAGCCCAGGATACACAAACACCCAACACTCCAGAGTTATTGAGTGACGAGGTGAGGCTTCACTCTTATATCATCAAATTTTTTATACATTCTGACTTGATCTAATTGTTACTGTACAGATTCAATATCATTACATTAGTTCACCGCCATCGTCAATCTCCACAAACACGCATGATATCTCGCGCGCAAGGTATCACATGAAAGAGCTTGAGACTTTTGCAGTGAGGGTCGAAGAGGTAAAAAAAAATCCCATCTATAAGAATTCGTATCACGGACCATCATGTTTCCTTTTTGTTTGTTACGCAGGTCCTTTCCTTTCACGTCTTGTCACTTTTGTACTCGTACACCAATAACTTTTCACATCTTCTCTACTACATATGCAAAATGCTAAAATTCAATGAAGGCTGCTGCGAGGGCTTTTCCCAATCGTGGCCGGTCACGTTATGCCGAAGTCCTAGTTGTCTTGATAAAGTGGGAGGAGAGTGATATAGATGCGCAACCAGAGTTCAATGCTTTGCGTTCTATGTTCGAGATATGTTATGGCTTCACCACCCATACTTGGACGATCCCGTCGACACATTCACATAACAAACTTATGTTACAGGCAAGTTATCTTCGTTCATTACTACTTAACATCACCCTGACATGCAATAGGCAGTAAACTATATAGAAAAGCATGGGACGGATGATAATCTTATCATCATTTACTATGGAGGTCATGCGGTTATTAACAATTCTCGACAAACTACCTGGTCTTGTACTCAAGACATTTCCCATGCTTCTGTGCGCTGGTCCGCCATTCAAAGTGTTTTCGAAGAGTCAAAGTCGGATGTGCTTTACCTATTGGATTGTTGTTCTGCTCCAGGTGCAGCGCCGTCAGACGGACCCGGTGTTATCGAAACGATTGCTGCCAGCGATTTCGAAACATGGGCACCAGGTCCAGGTCGTCATTCATTTACTAATGCCCTTCTTCACGTCTTGGATGACTGGATGCACCGGCCTTCGTTTTCAGCGGCTATGCTTCATAGTGAAATTCTTTCTGTCCTTAAACACGAAAAGCTCAAGGAAAGTCAACATAGCGATCCACACAAACAAGAAAATAAGAAGACCCCCATTTACATACTCGCTTCCGAGGATCCTAAATCCCTAAGCATTGAGATATGCCGACGCACAACTCCAGGCAATAGCTGGGCTGGTACTATATCTCCAGGAATTGCGGAAGATATTTACTCTCCAGAGAATTTGCATGGACTGACACCTGAGGGAAAGTTAGCGGTACCACATGTGCTCATATCCATTGCATTAGAAGAAAATCAATTAGTGGATGTGGAGGCTTGGCACAAATGGATTAAGCAATTCCCAGCGTTGGCACAATTTGCCCTTGTGGAAGGAGTATTTGCGAGCCATTCCACCATTATCCTCCTCTCTTTGCCAGTGTTAATTTGGGACATGCTCCCAGAAAACTTAGCAGTATCCTTCGTGGCATTTGTAGAATCTAGAAATCTTCTATCCCAAATATCTGAAAAGTTGGGCGTGGAAGTTTCGAAACAGCAGCAACCGAAGGAATTTCGAGGTAGGCCGGATTCCGATACGCTTCAAATCCCACCCCCACTACCTCTCATTCAACAAATTGAACAAGCTCTCCACAAACAAAAACAACAAACAATGAAAGATTGGGAAACCCATTTTCAAAAAGAGAAAGTTCGTCTTGAAGCAAAAGTTCAAGATGCGCGTGATGACGCCCAAAAGAAAGAACTTGAGTTTTTGCAAGAAAGAAACACATATAGAGAGCTTATGGAAAGGGATATGAAGGAAGTCAAGAAGGAAAGTCAGGTTATAAAGGAGGAAGCGAGAAGAGCCTGGGAGGAGCTGGGTCGGTATGAGCACGAAGAAAGAGAAAGAACGAGATTGCTTAGAGATGGTCAACCAATCACTATAGGTGGAATTCAAGTTATTCCCATGGGCGAGACAGATGAGAAGGATAATAGAGGACGTATTGTTGGGGACGTAGCTGCTTGGGTGGGAGGCGTCAAATCTGAGACGTCCCAAACGCCCAGAGGACGAGAGGGTTCGAGAGCAAGAGGGCCTCCAGATCTACTTCATGAGCGACAATATCAAGAGCTTGAGGCAACTCACATTGCGAGACTGGAAAATTCAACGAAACGTCCTCACGAAACTCATCCTAACCACTCTGTTGACCCAACATCACCCATCCACCACGAAAATGGTGATATACCTTTTGATGTTTCCATACCTCGCCCACCGCCAGGATTAGTCAAGCCGAAGTCCAATGCGTCTCATTCAAAATTCAAAGATGAGAAGAGCATTGCTTCATTCAAATCTATCGCTAGCGGAGTGCTATCGCCGCCAGAGAGCGTTGTTGCGAGTGATGAAATAGACGAGTCGACCCACGAGGAATACGAAAGTGCCTTGAGTGGCGGTGATGAAGATGGATTCGGTAGGGGAGATCGTGGGTCGGTAGACTTTCTACAAGAATTTCTTGACGCAGGAGATGATGCTCCTTGGAATCTTCCGCGGCAAAGTATGATTGATGGAGATATCGCATTACCTCAAGACAGCAGAGAGAAGGAAAGCAAGCTACCCGAGAAAGTTCTTGATCCGGATAAAATCACGCTTGAGCCCAAATCGTACAGATCTCAGAGTAAACACGAGCCCATAAAGTCGAAAGAGCCGGAGCCAACGGCTCTGCTTGATTGGGAGAGACGCGGAATGCAGCAAAAGCTGGCCGAGCATGCTCTGCCAAGACCTAACGCCGAAACCACATTAGAACCTACTAGCCCTGAACCTACAAAGGTCAAAGATGTGGACCCCTTCACTTTACAGGTTTTGGAGAAGGGTATACCGCAAGAAGTCGTTGAGCGTGTTCTACCAGAACAAGTTACTCCACCTCGTAAAAGTCTTGATCTCGCTTCACGAACAGATGTCGGTCCGTTGACATTACAAGCACTCAAAACATATGAAAAATTACAAGAGGAGATGGAAACTCATCAAGCCACAAGACGCCCAGAACGGCCAGAGCGACCCGTGGAACATATTCCTAACAGACTTTCTCATATAACTGAAAGAGATGGCGATTGGGAACCAAAGACTCCTGGGAAGGTAAGCTCGGTAGGAAGTCCACAATCAAAGCGTAGAGACGAAAAGGTTGGGGATAAAAAGGCACTGGCTGCAGTAGAAGAGGCTATCAAGAAATTAATTATTCCCGAAATGGAAGAGTTGAAGAAGGAGCCAGAGATGACAAGAAAAAATTCGGATGGTTCTGGCAGAGTTCCTTGGGACAGTGATGAAAAGAGTGTAGGGAGGACTGAATCAGTTAAACATGGCAAAGGTAAAAGCAGCACAAAGAAAGCATTCGAAGCGGTTGAGGATGCTATCAAGAAGGAAGCCGAGGCATTGAAGAAGAAGGAGGAGGAAGAAGAGGAGATGGAAGCTTTGAGGAAATTGAGGAAAGGCCAAAAAGAAAAGAAACGCAAAGACGAGGAAAAGGACAAGCCTAAACGAGATGGAGACGATAAAGATGCCGCAAAAGTATCTTCCGGTCGTGATATGGAACCCAATGCTCCCGTTCTCTTGGAGCAGAAGCATGATGGCAAAGAAGTATTAGTGGATGGCGAAAGAGCACTTTCGGCAGTCGATGATGCAATCAGAAAACTGATAGCTCCAGAGTTCGAGGGACTTAAGCGAACGGAGTCACATAAAAGTCATAAGAGCCATAAAAGCGCAAAAGGTCAAAGGCACGAGAAATCGAAGATGAATGAGAGCACAAATCAAGAGCCACTCCCAAGTCGTGATGAATCTCCAGTGAAGGAAAAATTGGAAAAAGGACATCACAGACAACACTCGGTTCCAAAAATTGATGATGCTCCGTCGAAAGAGGTAAAGGAAACGAATGGCAAGGCACAGAAGTCATCACACGCTGATCAGCAGAAGGAAGGAGAAATGAACTCAAATTCACCTCTTGCAAAGCAAAAGAGTGATAGAGGCCTTTGGTGGATGGAAAGAAAGCCTCCCAGCCATCAACGAGAGGAACTACCGCGGGAACAGTTACCATCGTCATCGTACTCGCAGAAGAACAAAGGCAAAGCTCAGGATATTCCTTTAGACCCTGTTCCCACTCCACCTCTCGACTTATCACCAGAAGCAGAGGACAAACATGAGATGAGAATCTTACCTCATGAAATTGATAATCAGACTTGGAAAGGATTTAAGTTTGCCAATCGAGATGTGACACCCTCAATGTCTTCTCTACCAACTGCTATACCTCGATCGAGCATCAATAATAGTACGCTCCCATCCAGCCCTAACAACCCATGGTCTCACTCTGAAGGTTCTTTTGGCACTATCTTCCCGCCTCGTACCTCACTAGACTACTCGCGCGATCCACGCATGTCATTAGACTTTTCACGCGGCGAATCACCTCACAGTCAGCCCTCAGGCTCCTCAAGCAGTAATCACAACGTCTACAGCCAATTCCCACCACTGCCAGAAGATCGCGAACGTCCTCTATCTACTCCCACGATTCCAACTCCCCTTGCTAGAGCCCCTTCACCACCTTACCAATATTCTCGCTTCAACGGAAATCACAATCCTAACAATCCTTACTCTCAATTCGCGCAATTCGAACAATCCCTCTCAACACCCACTCTCCAACGAGTTAACACCGGTTCATCCTACCACTCTCTAGACGACACAGCGCGTAGCATCCACAATGTCCCCATGACTACATCCGCCGCTCGCAGCATCCACAATGTCCCCATTACTAGCCATCCTCTCACCAGTCATCCGCTCACCAGTCATCCGCTCACCAGTCATCCGCTCACCAGTCATCCGCTCACCAGCCACCCCATTCCCTCTCTCGCACCCGTCTTCGGCCCCTCAACCTACAACCAACATCAACATCAACACCAACACGCGCCCATTTCCGCCGTCGACCCCACCTCCAACCCCAAACACTCCTTCACCTTCACCACCGCCCCCCACTCCTCCACCCACCAATCCCCTCCCTTCTACCCCGCCGAGCTACCCGCCTTCCCCCACTCCCTCCCCCTCTCCCGCTCAAATTCAAATTCCAACCCGCAACCCCCGCGACATCTACAAGATTGGGAAAGAGGTGAGAGAGGTAGACTCTCCACCCAAATCCCTCAAGCAGCGTATCTCACCCAACCCTTACCCTCGCCCTCGCCGTCGGAAACGGAAACCTTGTTGAAGAAATTGATACTACCCGAGTTGGAGACGTTGGAGAAGGGAGAGAGGGCGAGGAGGGAGGAGGAGGAGAGGAGTAGGAGGGAGTGGGAGAGGGAGTTTGGGATTTTGTGAGAGGTGGTGTTGGGATAGAGGAGGTGAAGGGGAGGAAGAGGAGAAGAGAAGGAAGAATGAAATTGAATGATAGAATTAATTAGGTAGAGGGAAAATTGCCATAGCTTGGATAATACAGAAACGAAACAGCGGAACAGGAGAGAAACAGAGAAACGGGAAAGAGAGAGAGAGAGAGAGAAAGAGAGGGAGAAAGATAATAATTGTAAACATTCATCACTATTTAATAGTTTTTAATCGCGATTCTTTTTTGGTTAGTTATGTATGTATCTATGTATGGCTATCTACTGGCTTGGTACATACATACAGATAGGTATCTGGGTATCTGGGTTACGGAGGATAGTTAGTCAAGTGAGTCAGTGAGTGTATTTGGAATTTGATTTGAATTGGTTTTCGATTTTCGATTTTCGGTTTTCGGTTTTCAGATTAGATTTGGAGTTGGTTCTGGAATTAGAATTGGAATTGGATTTACATAATTCGGGGTTGGTTGTAGTCTAGTTTAATACATATTTTTCACCATCATCATTCATCATCATCATCATCATCATCATCATTACCATAGCAATACTGAAACTTTGCTATCAGAACCTGACTCTTGATTCCTCATACGCACAGTATTTATCGTATTGTCGCATTTGCATTTTCAATTACAATTGGATCCTTGATACAAGAAAAAGAAGAGGGAAAAGAAACACAAAGCTATTTGGTAATTTAGTATTCGTCACTCATATGATATCTGTATTTCGTGCTCCCTTATGCCAAACGATACCCGCGTCGTAGATTGAGAAAAAAAAAAGGATATGTAAATCCTCTACTTCTCCTTCCCATACAGCTCATCCCGCAAGCTTCATCAAATCATCATCTACTCCATCCCGCCTATTCCGTGTTCAAAGAGTAAGCATTTTCTTCTTTCCTTCCTTCCTATCTATACCTCCTCTCCTCTACGAAACCAAAATCTTAATCTCCTCCGCCGTCAACCCAAAGATATGCAAAAGATCCAACATGCTTTCACCATTCAGCCTAGCCTGCGCCTCCATCTGCACCACGGGTTTAGCATTCCACGCAACGCCCAAACCCGCAACTCCCATCATCAACAAATCATTTGCGCCGTCACCCATCGCGACAACCTGATCCAGAGCCACATTTTCCTTCTTTGCAATCTCCAGTAGCAAATCGCGTTTCTTTTCCGCATTGACAATGGAACCGAGAACTTCGCCCGTTAATTGATTGGTGCTAGGATCCGATTCGAGCGTATTTGCAAAAGCGTAATCGATTCCCAAATGATCAGCAAGCCATTGTGTCAATGGGATGAATCCTCCCGACAATACCGCAGTTTTTACACCCATTCTCTTCAATGCGCAAATGAGTTCCGCGGCACCTCTGGTGGGTGTAATAACACTTCTCAATTTCGTAAAGATATCTGCATCGACTCCTTTCAACAACTTCGCGCGTTCACGAAGCGAGGCCGAGAAATCCAATTCGCCATTCATCGCGCGGGCAGTAATGGCAGATACGGCATCTTCGACTCCGATCGAAGCAGCGATCAAATCAATAACTTCTTGTTCGATAAGTGTAGAATCCATATCGAAAACCACAAGACGTGGATAACGTCGGAGGACGGTATCATGTTGAAGAATTACATCAACATTCCATTCGCGCTCAAAGCGATAGAGAAGTTCGTGTTTGCGTAAATCTTGGAGGTCAAGATATGTGGGATCGGGAATGGGAGAGAATGTGAGTTCGACTATGGATGGATGTTCGGGGTTGTCGAGACAGCGATGGGATGAAGAGAGGAAATCGGAACCGGATCGGCTCGGCAGAGATTGAATGAGGTGGAGGAAGGATGTAAGACAAAGCTGCGAGATATAGCTTCCGTAGAGATGATCGAGCGGTTCTGGATCGGGTGGTGGAGGCTCGAGTGGGAAGTTGGAGAGTGTGCGGACAGGAGCAAGATTTGGCGGGATGGCGCGGGAAGTAGATGTCACCGAGGATCTGGAAGGAGAGGAAGCTGGTGAAGGAGAACGATCAGGTGGATAGTCGGTGATTGAAACACGAGGAGATTTGGTTTTGTAAATAAGGGTTGCGATCATTCGGTCGGAGATTGTATTTGGCGCAGGTTGACAGTTTGCGTGTGACAAGGTATGATTGAGCCCGCTGTCGACAATCTTTGGAGGATGTTGTGGAGAAGGAACTCCATTGAATTGAGTGAAAGATTTGGTAGGAGATGAAAGTGCGCTACCTTGAATACCTTCAACTATGCTATCTATACCATGATGACCATCTTGTTGTGGAGGACGATATTGTTGATGTTCTTGAAGATAGGAGCGACTGCGCACATTATTGCCTAAGCTGGGACGTCCAGTTCTTGGTGATGCTTCATTTTCAGCCATCTTGCTCAAATTTTAGAGGCCTTGAATATATTTCCTCTACCTAGATAAATAAGTATTTGACCCTTAAGTTGAGAAGTTGTAGTTAAGAATCAATTTAGTTTGTTCTGCGAGGGATTGATTAGAGAAGTGGGGGTGAAAGCAGCCTTTTATTTGTGCGGAGGGGTATTTAGTGTTTTTGTATTTCGAGCACTAACTTTCAAATTTATCTGATCCGAGGTCATCCCGTTGAAATGCAACCCAATGAGCCCAATGTACCTGACTATCCTTCTGACTATCTTGAGACTACCAAATATATATGTGAGCATCACAAATTTCCAAGTCTTGATTCTTCTCAATGCTTTATCAGAATACATCGGTCACGGCGCTTCGACAGAAAATGGAATGAAACAATATTATGATTCACTTATACTCAAGTATTTATTCAATTTGCAAAAAATTAAACTGAGGGAAACGGGCTCCCTAAGATTTTGAAGAGCAATCAAGCACTGCCGGTATCACTCAAAAGTAGAACATATTTCACTGCATCAGAACCTATATCTCACATACCAAACATCAATAAAATGAGAACATTGATCTGATATGTTATTTCTTTATCTTTATGTAGCTATTTCATACAACCTTGCCAAATAACTAACTTCTTTCATAGCTCATTTTTGTTTGGGTCATAAAAGCACCACACAGTAAATGAAGCTGATATGCATTAATTGACATGATAGTCATTTGAATCTTGCCTTCCTTCATCCATACATAGAAGAAAAAGTTCGTAATAAAGAAAGAAAATTAAGGTAGTGAAAGAAAACATGTGTTTCGATTGAAAATACAATCAAAATGTCAAAAAGAAAGCAAGTCTAGAAGCGAAAATTTGTGTTTGAGCTTAACGCTCGATGTATTGTACTCGATTCTTACCAGAACCAACGGCGAATACTACCATCATCTCGATTCTGATGCTTTCTGCCCCATGATCCCCAGCCATAATAATTTGGTGGAGGTGGCGGAGCATAGGTTGGCGGTGGAGAATAGGTAATGGTTGGAGTGGGTGCATTTGTAGAAGGTGCAGCACTTGAAGAATCTGTGGATGAGATTGAAGAACCAGAGTCAGAAGTTAAAGCCGACGAGATTATGGAAGAAGAATTAGTCCCGGCATATGTACCAGTCGAAACCGATGTTGCAAATGTGGATGGTGTCGACGTTACCAACGTGATCGACGTACCAGAGTCACCTTCAAAATAATATTAGCAAATTTTCAAGATAATGTTTTCAATTATCTTAGCTTACCCGAGGATTGAGACGTAGTAGGGGAAGCTCCAGCGCTGGTGTTAAATAGACCTGTTGCTGAATACGACGATAACGAGGTTCCTGCAGATACTTGACTAGAAGTAGATCCATTAGGATCGTAAGTACTGGCAGATGAGGTCGGATTCACTGAAGTTGCATTACCAATACTGGTAGGACTACCAGAGACAGATGATTGGTATGAGCTTGAGACTGGTGAAGTTCCTGATGGTCCAGTTGGTCCAGTAGTTAAGGTTCCGTTTGAAGGGGTTGGATATGGAACTGACGATGATAAGCCAGAATCAGTACTCGAACTTCCTGTTCCTAAAGGTGCTGTGCCAGTGCTCAAGATAGATGTAGTTCCAGTTGGTCCACTAGTCAAATTACTGTTTCCTGAAACTGGATATGGAGCCGATGACGATTGGCCAGAATTACTGCTGGATGTTGGTGAGGTTCCTGTCGGTGTGGTTGGTCCACTAGTCAAAGTTCCATTGGAAGGGGTTGGGTATGGAACTGATGAAGATCCCGAATCAGCGCTTGAACTTCCTGTCCCTAGAGGCGCTGTACCGGTGCTTGATGGTGAACTTCCGGACCCGAAAGGTGTGGATGTAGCTGCACCTCCTGTGCCTGTGCCTAGTGGCGGAAGGGTATAATTTCCATAGGGATAAGGTTGGTATGGTTGGGAAGATGCCGGCGAAGTGCTAATTCCACCTGAGACGCTTGATGATGGTGAGCTTCCAGTGCCAAGTGGTGCAGAAGTAACAGAAGTGAGACTACCAGATACTGAGGTACCTGTATTGGTGGGTCCTGCTGTTGCTGTACTGTTGGAGATTGGATATGGAGCAGAGGATGGCAGCGACGAAGTGGTTCCACCGGATACATTAGAAGAAGATGAATAGCTCCCTGAGCTTGAAACACCGGTACTTGATTGGACACCTCCTGATCCAGATCCAGTTTGGCCATTTGTATACGAAGTGCTATTGCCATAAGGATAGTATGGAACAGATCCAGCAGAAGAACTAATGATACCAGAGACAGAAGACCCCGAGGTACCAGTTCCTAGTACAGAGGAAGTCGGTGCAGATCCTGTACCAGTTGGACTAGTAGTCGTTGAAGCATTATTACCCGTTGGGTAAGGGGCACTGGCAGACGAGCTAGGGCTAATACCACCTGATACACCTGATCCTGTAGGTCCAGCAACTCCACTTGAGGTGGATGTCGAGTTGAGTGGGTATAGAGGAGTGGATGATAGAGCTCCTGTTGACAAAACACTGCTTCCCGGTGAGCCGGAAGATAATGGCGCAGTACTGAGGTAAGTTGAGCTGGCTAAAGTGGTCGAATTTGTGTACAAAGGTGCCGATGCACTCGAGCTTGAAATGCCGCCAGAGATACTTCCACTAGAAAGACCAGTTCCAGTTTGATAAGTATTGGTAAATGGTGTAGTCCCTGAAGAAGCGATAGTAGTTGTTGGAGATGATCCCGATGTCGAATTTGTATAAGGGGCGCTACCACCATTTGAGCTTCCAGGTGCCGATGCTGAGATACCGCCAGATGGAGTGAATGATGAAATTCCAGAAGTTAGAGGACCGGTTGCCGAAGCTGAAGTATTTGTGTATGGTCCTGCAGATGACGAACTAGCAGAAACATAGGTTGATGAGCTAATTGGACCGACAGGAGTGGATGGATTTCCAGACGTGAAAGATGGGCCGGTAGAGGTCGCAGGCGCAGATGTTCCAGACTCTGTATTCGATACTCCTGAAGTGTAGCTGGGATTACTTGAGCTTTCACTTGGAGTTATGTCTCCAGAGGTGGTAGTTGTGCCGGCAGAAGGAGCAGTTGTTGTCTCACTTCCTATCGTACTCGGAGTGGTTGTCGTCTCATTTCCCGATGAAGTGATTGTTGACTCGCCACCTGGCGCAGTCCCTGATGGTTGGGTCGTCTGACTTCCTGGAGGTATAGTGATGGTAGGTGTGATGGTGTAGGTCTCTGTATTAGTCACCGTAGAGCCTAAACTTCCCGGACTAGTGTTAGAAGAACTTTGGCTAGCAGAAGATTCTGGACCGGTAGGTGATGAATATGAAGAGCTTTGAGCCCCCGAAGAAGTCGGTGCACCACTTATTGGGGATGTAGTTTCTGCTCCTGCTTGTGTCGAAGATGTACTGCTGCCGACATTTCCTGAAGTAGTAGCGGCACCAGTATTCAAACATGAACATGCAGATGATATCCTTGAGGGTGAGTCATGACATTGAGAAACATATGTTGGAAGATCTGCAGTGGCAGTGTTTTCTGACAAAGTATATGTAGCACAAAATGGACCAACAATGGAAGATGATCGAATGAATTCGCGGAGACAATTGTCATGATTGCAGTGATCAGTAGTGGTTGCACTTGGAGTGGTAGAAGAATATTCTGATGAAGTGATACCAGATGGTGCGTATGTACCTGCCGATGTTATTGGCAAACTACCACTAGACTCCGAAGGAGTAGTATCTGGTGCTCCAGATGATGTTGGAAAGCTGATATCGGAATTTGAAGAAGTAGTATCTGTTGCTCCAGGTATTGTTGGTAAAATTCCACTATATTCCGATGATATGGCCCCGGTTGCCGAAGCAGAAGTTCCTGGATCATAGCTTGAAGCCGAAGCCGAAGCCGAATCCGTGGAAGAACCTTCTGTAGACAATGCAACAGTAGATGAAGTAACAATAGAAGGCTCAACCGATCCTGGACCAGTAGCGAAGCTAACAGGAGAAGTACCGGTGGAAAATATACCGCTGACAGAAGAACCAGAGACGGAAGCCGCAGCAGAACCTAGTTCAATCAGTATGTGATTATTCAGGATTGAAAAAGAAGATCAATGAACTGACCAATTTTAGTACTGGATGATGAAGTCTCCTCAGGATCAGCGATTGTGACTGGATTTATGGTGTAGGTAGGCTGAGGTCCATATCCATATGGTGTATAGCGATCTTGAATACCCTCTGCTCTCTCATAGATTGTATAATCTCGAGGAGCAAATACGTCCGCATTGGCATTACGAAGGTGTGGTTGAAGCCATTGTGGCAGAGCTTGAGCTGTAGGAACCAACGCGAGAAGAAATGCGCTGGACGCAAGTCTAGCGGGAACGTTGATTTTCATTTTGATCTATATGAATGAGATATAATTAGTGACAATCTAAGAAGAATCAATTGATTCCAAAGGAGTAGGAAGACTTCTGTGAAGTAGGAAAAGATATGGGAAGATAATTCATACCTGAAATCGATCTATCACTTGATTTTTTTAGATGAGGAGGACAAACGAGTGTGATTTCGCAAAAGCGGATATTAAAAGGAGATTGTAATGAGATGAGTAGGACAACTTAATCCGTATTATAGGATGTCTCTCAAATAAATTGAAGTATTGAAGACCGGAACATCAATTCTAAACAGCTGAATCTCGAGGAAGATTGGATGGGAAGAGAAATTATGAGAGGAAAGAAGAGGGGATGAGATGAGATGAGATGAGACGAAAAAGAAATTATGGCATGGGAAGTGAAAGGTTAAAATATATGGAAAGATGGGACGAGAGAAGAGAAGTAAAGAAAAGAAAAAGGACAAGCGCACTAAGGTGAAAGGTGAAAGGTGAAAAGATCAGAATGCCCTATCGATCAAGGTGCCTAATAGTAGAAAGGTTTCAATTTGAATGCAATGATGCCATAAGAAAGATACCTACCTCCCTCGTACCTACCTAGATAGATAGTAGATGCTCAGTGAACTATTCTCGGCAACTCCTTGATTCCGATTCGACTCGATCCACTTCCCGTCTCCAGGAAAAGAAAGAGCCAAGGTCAACGGTACGAGGCGACCAGGTAAGGTAAGCACATAGTACCTGGGCAAGCAGGCAAGCGACAAGAGGCAGCAAGTATCCAGCATTTCTTTCATATTTTCCTCCAATTAAGACGTCATATCTTTCCTTCAAAGTGTTTCATCCATACTAGCACTTGAATTCTTAACATTAAAACCATTCAATTTCCTATCAAAGCATACCATGAAGGAGGGAGTCTGCATGGAGACTCCATCATTGCCATGTATTCTCCCATCATCGAAGACATTCGGAGATACTCAGCTCACCTACTATCCACCTCACAATCAGACTTATCACCCACTTATCTCCTCCCTTACGTTTCATCAGATGTTGTGACCATACCATATAGCAAGTTCCCGGGTTATCAATTACCTTGAGAGATTTGGGGCGGAAACTCTTTCACTTCTCAAAGATTGCAATATAAAATTGTCTCTCAAATTCAAACGACTAGGAACGGACCATTAGATTGAAGTTACACAGCGGTAGGCTGCATTGCCTTCCCGTCCATTATGTTGGACAACGCAACGAGCGTGGATGCACCTTCCCGTGACTTGATGAGCTTGTTCCTGCATGTGAAAATTTCCCTTTCATCCGATTCCAATATGATTAATGTGAATCTCCAGCTGTGAATGCCCAAAGAAGTCAAGTTGGCTTAAGCTTCTGAAGCCCGTCTCCAAGAGACAGCTCGTATTACTAACAACCAGCCTTGTTGCATATCTTGGTCAAGACACCCATCAACTGAATTAACAAACGCACCGTTGATCGCAGATGCAATGCAATCTACCAGCAACTCCATAGTACTGATCAATTTACTGTTCTCCGGATTCAAGTGACTCGAATTTTGCAAGAGTACAAAAGATTTTTACGCGATAGACGAGGATCTAGAGATTCCAGGATGCAATCTCTAGCTGTGCATTATGTCCGGGGAATCCGCTGACGGAATAATTGACTCACAAGTACTTCTCGGTGTAAATAGCATTGATGTACATAATAATGTGGCTTCATATTGCAAAATTTGCAGTAGATAATGCACGTTGTGAAATCATCTGTTTATTTCAAATTCTTGAAAAGAACAACGCAAATCATTAATAATTAACATCCTTTGATTTTCGCCAAGCCATACCTGATTTCCACTCCATCGCTACCAATTTGCCAACGCCATATTCACCGTCAAAGATCGACAGGAAGACAGATGAATGGTTACCAACAACCAGAAACCGCAAGGATATTCATGCACAGATGAACAGTTGTGCTACAGGGGATCTTTCAAGCAAATTAACGAAGGAGTACGAAGACTGGCCGAAAGTTGTACCGTTTGTAGCCAATTCCGGGAGGCTGCAGAAAGGGCTTTACTCGGCTCTTAGAGCTTCCTTTTGCGCCTGAGGCGAAGAAATTTCAGTCATAGTCGTGCCATTACTTTCGATATCGGCAGCCCACAATGCTGCACCAACTGAGAGATCATTAGCAATGGTCTAGGAGTAGAGCTAAAAGCGGGGGTAATTACCAGTGTTGGTGAATGAGAAGAGAATAGATGCAATAGGGACAAGTTCAAGAAGAGTTGCGACAGTTCCGAATCTACACGAAAGTTAGTTAGATAAAATCTGTACTGGTAGATCTTGACAAAAAGTGGTGTCATCTGGCTTTGTGATACCTGTCAAAGACGCATTTATAGAGCTGATGTGTGCAGGAAACAGGGTGGAAACTGATAAGAGCACTGCACTTGCCAGGTACAAATGCAATGCAGATCTCAAAAGCCGTGCGTTTGACCTCTGCAAAAACGAGGGGTATTGTAAAGAATAAGAGAGGCGACATTAGAAGAAAAACTCACGATGTATATGCCCCAGAGTGCTCCTTAAGCCATGCTTCTTTTTGTGCATTAGACCATCCCTTCAATTGGAAATACTAATAATTCTGTCAGCTTGAATGTATTTGTCAAAGAATGGTATTGAAACATACTCTCGAATGAACCCCTTCACCTCTCTGTCGTCCCTGCAGACCAACAAATACTACCGTACCAACAACTGGAATAAGATTCAATGGCAGATACATCAAATATCTTACCAAGCCTCCAAAGCTATACTTTTGACCATATCCCTTGACAACTTTACCCAACTTTCTCATTGGATCACCAAACTTTCCTGATTTGATCTCTCGTCCACCTTGTACAACTTCTGCTTGACCTTTTGCCACCATCACTCCATCAAATGTATCAACAAGAGCATCTGCAATGAGGAAATTCTTGGAAAGCATAGTGACAATTGTGCTAGATTCAGAGAGGGTCAAGAGGACTGCAGAGACTGCAGCGAGAGGTCCATCGGTGAAAATGAGAACGGCAAGTTGTGGTAGATAGGTAAACATGAACATCACAACTACGACGATGACGGATAGAGACAGAGTGGGTACGAGTTTCGACAAGAGGGGTTTCCATAATGCGCGATGCGAGAGGAAGTAGAAGATTCCCTGTTTGAGGAAATGATTAGCTTGTTATACGATAGAACAGTGAGAAAGATATGATTTAGAACTCAACGGACTTTAATGGGGTAGAGGTAAGCTCCACTGATTGCTGCTGAACGTGCCAGCTCCTTTGCTTTATCAAAGTCTTCCTTTCTGTTTGAAATCCATTAGTACTGCGAACAGAGGGGTAATACTCCGAATGAACCTACGCAACCTCCTTGGCTTTGGCGCCTGCTTTTTCCATTGAGCTTGACATTTTGGCTGTATTCTCGGTTTTAATCGGATTCTCGATTTTGATTGTATGTAATTCTTGGGTACAATCACAGGAAATGAGGTTGTAAAAGAAGAAGAATGAACGAAATAATTGTTGACAAGAAGAATTACTGCCTACTAGGTAGTTACGAGGTAGGTACGTACGAAGAAACTAAATGCCATGTTTTCTTTCCTATGCGTTCTAGAATTCCTGTAGCAAGAGCATCAAAAGCAGTGTCGTCATTATCCTTGGCATTGAGATCCCCGCGTAAGTGGCGACAGCGGCCGCTTTCCCCGCAGTGGCCCGAGCCGAATACCGCAAACTCAATTTTTATCATTCTTACCAAAATGCCGAACGCTACCCCAGTCTACTACTTCGGGCGATAACAAGCCTCACCTCGTCCCCATTTGAAGCCCCGGCGTCTTTAACTAGATGATATCAATATTTGGAGCACCATAGTCGCCGGCTAGAATTTAACAATCAGCTCCTCCACATTCCACTCACCGCTAATATCAGCACAGATAGTGGCTTCGTTTCATAAGCTTCTAGATCTATTGTGATGGTGAGATACGAATTGTATTGCACACACAAGTTCAGACTTGTCTCACCTGGTAATCCGAATTCTTGTCGAATTCTTGTCAGCTCATCCGTTCGACCTCTTGGAAATCGTCTTGGAGAAGATTGTCCTCAAACTTGCCTCTGGCTGTTTTCTAGACCTCGTTGGGACACAACAAGATGATTTTTTAATATATCTCAAGATAATAGTTACCTAGTGTTATCCAACGAGGATGACTGTGACAATACCATGTGTCACACCAACACCAGATTTTGTTGGCGATGGGTTATCGGCGACTTTGATCTTTCACTTCAGAACACGTCAAAACGATTTCACAAGAGTCTGAATTGCATTAATGTAACTTTCATTAAGTCGTTTTCGCTATATACGATAGCAAGACTGAAATCTTTGATGACGAGCATCAAAAGAACGAGCCTCCAAGATCTAAACAAGACACAATAACCAGGTAAGGTATCATATGATTTCCCTTTATTAACGCCTGCAACTCCAATGCTCATAATCATGTATTTATCCCACTGATGTACCCCCTAAACTCCGACCATGGAAGGTGTGCTATGTTGGAACGAGAAGATTGCAAAGAAAAGAAACTGCGTCGAGCAAAACAGCGAGTGCTGGTAACTTTAAACTCTGACAGTAATATCTTCAATCTTCTCTTCCCTAATCTGAACCTTTTCCAATGCTGCGGACAGTTCCTCTTGTTGTTTCTTTTGTTCCATTTCGTACAGGTATTGTGCATACTTTGATCGTTTGTTGTGAATTCCGCACTCGGTCTTCTCAGTACCCTTCCATCTTCCAGCACGTTCGTCCTCTCCTTCCTTTACTGGCTCAGTTGAATGCCAATCTCCAACACTCTTGTATCCGCGATCCAACAAGTCGTTGTATGGAACATCATTCTCCTTGATATAGTTTTGTACCTCCTTGAAGCTCCATCCTGCCAAAGGGTTGATCTTGATCAAGCCAGCTTCGTCCACCTCGACGATGTCCAAGCTCTCTCTCTTGGCACCTTGACTTCTTCTTCTGCCAGTCAAGACTGCAGCAACATCCAACTCACTGTATGCTCGTTGAGCGGGTTCGACCTTGGCAACCCAATCATACAGATCGGCGTTGGTCTTCCATAGTTCCTTGCCATGCTTTCCCTCAAAATCTCCAACAGTTTGGCAACCTTCTGGCTTATAAACATGCAAGTTTACATTTGGATATCTGCTCTTGGTCTTTTCAACCAATTCGAGTGTTTCGTTGAAGTGATACAAGGTATCAAGGAAGATAGCATCGATGCTTGGTAGCTCTGGTGTTTCCTTTTGGAGCTTACTTAACATATCAAGTGTGACAAGACCTGTTACTCCAAAAGCAGTGGTTTGGTAGAGGTTTGGGAAGGTTATTTTTGCCCATCGGAGAATATCCATCGGTTGAAGGCTGTTGAGTGATGCATTGATAAACTTGAGGTGAGGTTTTGTGAGGACGATTTGAGGAAGAGAGCTTTGAGATGATGCTCCAGAAGCATATCCCGACTCGAGATTCGAGGCAGATGATTCGCGGTGGAGTCCCATGTTGATATATTTTTCGGTTGAGCAAAAGAAGAAAACTTTTTATTGATTTGAAATAGCAAGTCGGATACAAGTAAACAAACTCTTTCGCAAGATATTGCTTTTGTTTCAGAGAAAAGAGTAAACGTTATATGAGGTTGATGACAAGTTGAAAGTTGAAAGAGGAAAGTGATATCAAAAGTCCAGCGATAATAAATGGCACAATTATCTTCTCGATGGTGTGATCCAATTTAGTTTCACGAGTTGCAAGAGAATATGATAAAGAGATATGACTTGAGATGATAGTATATTGTGTATAGGTATTATAAAGAGGTAGAGAGTATGATCACACAATACAAAAGAAGTCGAAGTGGAAGTGAAGTCGGAAAGATGATTCGAGTGCTGGTATATACTCTCTTGGTATATCTCTCCCATCGACAATTACAAAAGAAAAGTGGATCATCACACAAAAGCACGACATTTCATTATTCTTACAAAGACGGACTTGCACTTCTTCAGGCAAAGACAAGTAATCATTCTTTCATTATCGCATTACCGTGCCATAACTCCGTGGGTAGTAAGTGCTGTCATCGAGGCTTGAGGAAGACCTGGTTGCCTGATTTTGCCTGATATTGCCTTAATTTGAGAGAATTTGATATGGCGTGATAGACGCTAGTAAGGATTGAGGTCTTATCAATTTTTTATGCTTGTTTTATTTGGTGAACCACTTTACTGACTTTACTGAATGAGGTAGAGTTTTAAGAGGCTGTGATGCAAGAGAAGGTTCTTTATTCCTCTTTCGTTCCTGAATCTCGGGTCCTTTGTATATCGAATTGTTAATTGAAGATTTTTGGAGTCAGATTTTATGGTGGCAATTTTTTACTTATTTTTACAAACTTAAACTCGTTCGGGTTTTTTATTTCTATTTAAGATAAACCTGTTTCCTTCATTGCATCGATCTTTCGATGTTCCCTCACTTGTTGATTCTTCACTAATAGAAAGCGTCTCATGCTAAAATTGACCAAGATCAATTTTCCTCATATCGAAAAGTTGATCCTCAAATCATCTTCTCGGTAATCGGATAGCTTTGATAACCCCTGCCGATTGCTTTCACTTGTGTCATTGTTAACAAAAAGCACGACATTTCACGTGATATGACAACTTCACTGCTTACAAATGATTTTTGGTGGAGTTTGGATCTTTGATGCAGATTGAGGAGGCGAAGTTTTGCAGGGCGGGTAGATGAATGTGTTTGATTGGTAAATAGAAGTTCTCAGATGCTTACGAGTTTGAGGTTCTTATCTTTTCTATGGAGTAGAGTCTTTTGTTTTGATTGATGGGTGTCATTATTCTACAAATTTGAGTTCCATAATTAGGCATTTGATGCGTGAATCGTTTGGAGGGGTGCGGAAATTCTGTGGTGTCCGGCGAACGGTGAGGCTCGTAGACTCGTAGCATGTATTTGTTCTAGTGGATGATTGTTTAGCCAGGAGAGAAAAGAGGCTAGCGAAGTCTCATTAAATGTCGCTCAGTACGGACTATCAAGCAAGAGCATATCCAGGGCTTAGTATTAAACTTTGGGTACGGAGGATATGAGTGATTGTGATGAATATCTACGGACTCCGGAGAATATTCACATAACACTCAGTTGATAGTAGATGTGACTCTTGATATCCAAATTCGTATTCAGTTATGACCCCTCCGTGGTAAAGCTAAGCTATTCTATTTCCACACCTTACAATATCTTTCCGTGAAATCAACTTCACTCCCTGGAACGCAACAACATCAACCTTGAACCTTCACGCCACAAACATGATTATCCATACATGTACATCCGACCATTATCCGACAACCAAGAAGGATTTAGGTATGTAATCTGCTCTGTCATTCATACATCAGATCGTGAGGCTGGGTACCTACTGGTACAGATTGATAGATGATGAACACGGAACAATATCCAATATTGAATATCTATTCGTTGACTTGTTGAGCGAGGATTGGAAAGAAACGGAGAATAAATTGATTTTCTTCTCGGTACTCGTTTTTGAAGTGTCGTTTTGCTAAGAAAGAGGAATCGGTATGGTAGTCATGTGATGGCTATCCCCCCCCCATTTTGTTTGTGAATGCAATGCGTGTATGATGCTGAAAATCTACATCTCTTATTAAATTCCCCGCATGTAACGTGGAATGAAGAAACAGTCCCGGATCTCGAATGGTAAAGCTCTACTCGTGTTTTCTAAGATTACGATTCCCTTTCTAAAACCTCTTCATCTTGCTCCCGAACCAAACCCCTTGCCAGTTGTTTTCTGAATTCAAGGTCTTGGTATTCTAGGTGTCCGAGTCCGTTCTGGTTACTATATAAATACACATGCTGTTGTATCTTCGGGCAATCAACTGTGTTTCTCGTCTTAACATCTAGGATCCCGGAATTGTTATCGAGAGTTTTGATGGTGGTGATGGGATCACGGTTTTGATGATGGTGCTGATACCGTCTAAAAATTATAGCGAGAACATTTTTATCATCGAAATGAGGGCATTATATTCATGCGAACTCTCGTCGGGAATGTCGGGCTGTGAATAGAATGAATGGTACTGCTGATTAGATTAGTGAGAGAAGGGCATTCTGTGTTGATTAGACTTGGTGTTGGCGACACATTTGTATGTATTGCATGTTAGTATAAAGGATCAACAAACTACTTTCGATCGTGTGCTTCATCTACTTACTCATTTCATATATACAACTACCTAGCTATTTTATACACGATAGTGAAATAACAAGCAAATACGCGCTATGCGCCAGTGTGGGAATGGATGATTCTCGGGAATGAAGACATGGAAGTCAATACGCAACAATGATAGAACCCCCTATCTTCAGTTCTACTCCTGAGAAGTATATTTAGTATGTGCTGGATTTCAAATTTTCTGAATTAAACTTCTACATACTAAAAAGGTTCATTGCTGCCGAGGACTACAATAGCAAAAAAAGATATCTGGAAAATGTAAAAACATGCAGTAGGTTTATTTTCCCCCCTTCTTTGCACTCTGTGTATACACTGACCTTCCATCTTTATGTATGCAACATGCAGATATTTTTGTGCTTGTTGCTAAATTCATAAGAACACTCACTTCTGCTATCTTTTATACACAGATTAGGAATTTTCAATGGGATTTCGCTTTCTGTTTGAGAGGATGGGGGGGGGGAAGCATGTATAACTGCGATCCAATGAGATCAGAGAGATGTAGCTCGATGGCTCCTTATGGTTGAAGGATACTAGCATAGGATCAAGAAAAGAGTCACCAATTTGGATGAGAAAATGTGAGATAAAGCTAGTTTGTGATAGGTGATCAAACTCTCGGTGTGAGTGATGACTATTGTTGTTCTGGTCTTCATATTTGTGTTTATTTAGAAGCACTAGCTCTGATATCTTACTTTTGATAATTCGTACAGTATTTAGGTATAAAAACAAGCATTTGATACTGGCTATGCAATACGCAGTTGTAAGACAACAAGCAGATAGTAGGTAATTATGAGGGTTTTGTGTTGACTCTGAGAATAAAACTACGAAACCAATTGCAATCGTACCCCTCCGAATACCCCCTCAAAACCCTGTAATAACCCTCTCAAACCTCGGTACATCCCTCCTAAACTTCTCCGGCTCATCCCTCGCTCCATCTTTCCAATACTCATACTCCATCCACACATTCTCTGGCATCTGTTCCTCCGTCGCCTTCAGCCAGTTACCTAGCTCAGGTGCAAGCGGTACAACTCCCGTCTCCAATACATATTCGTCCCAAAGTTTGATCAACTCTTTCAATTTCTCCGGCTGGACATCAGCCAAATCATGTATTTCTCCAGGATCAACAGAAAGATCATATAATTGCCATTTTTCGGTTCCCTTGGGCTTGGGTATAAATACAATCTTCCAAGATCCTTTGCGCAAAGCAGCCCGACCGCAGGTTTCCCAGCCGGAGATGAAGTCTTCAGCATGGATGCGGGGAGATGTGCCGGATATAAAGGGAAGCATTGATTTACCACGCATAGGTACGATTTCTCGTCCTTGATAAGTCGGTGCCGGGTGCTGGGTTCCAGCCATTTCGAGGATAGTGGGCGCTAGGTCCATTACGGTGGCGAAATTGTGAGTTATACTATTGCAAGTATGGGTATTGTAATTTGAGGGAAATTGAGCAGCGAAGGGGATTCGAACACCTCCTTCGGTGGTATAGGCTTTGTAAAGACGGCTAGGTGCTGTGGCAGCTTGTGCCCAGCGTGGTCCGTACCAGATGAAACTATCTCCGTTCCCGAGATTTTCTAGACTATTGTTATAGTATTTTTGTAGGTGTTGAATCATGCTCCCTTGGACAATAGGATAAGCTTCATAAGCAGCACCTTCAGCACCATTGTCTGACATGAAACATATGAAGGTATCATCCAGCTCTCCAGTTTCCTCTAAATACTTGACCACGCGTCCAACGTTATAGTCGATACATTCAACCATCGCAGCGAATACTTCCATTGCTTTACACGACTTTGCTTTTTCTTCGATAGTGAGATCATCCCATTCTTTCACTTCATCTGCAACAACGGGATGAGGCTCCACATCTGGAGATATCAACCCGAGATCTTTGAGTCGTTGAAGACGCTGCAAACGAAGCGCATCGGGTCCAGCATCATACACTCCTTTATACTTCGCCACGAATTCTGGCGGGGCTTGCAACGGCCAATGAGGAGCCGTGAAAGGGAAGTAACCAAAGAAAGGCCTCTCATCTTTCTTTTCATTTTTCTCTTTTAGGTATTCAAGCATCTTATCTCCATACCCATTACTTGAGTACCAATCCTCGGGTAACTTCTTGACATATTCTCCATCTTCACTGTGGAGTGCTATGAAACTCATAGTCATGAACTCAGGGATTTGATCGGGAGCGTGTAGTTGAGGTTCGTAGCCATAGTGATTACTGCAGGCGGGGAGATGAGCAAAACTTCGCTCAAATCCACGAGCTTTTGGGGAACGTTCGGGGGTTAGACCAAGGTGCCATTTCCCAGCCATCTGGATGGGTTAGCTTATTGTTAGGTAGCACTTTGTCATGATGGTGAATATCGAGAGGAGAGAAACAGAAGAAATCAAAGTATACCAAAGTCAAATATCCATCATCTCTCAAAATTTCTGGTAATGTAGCAACCTTCCCATTCAAGTACCCCTCATACCCTGGCATACCTCTCTGAGGCGCCGTCGACATTTTCCCACTCGGATCGTTTTGTCCTGAAATATTAGTCCACTCGATTAGATTTCCGAGACCGGCAATATGATGATCGGTGCCTGTCATTATCATTGCTCGTGATGGAGAACATGCGGCTGCAGCATGGAAATCCGTGAAGCGGATTCCGGCTTGTGCTATTTTGTCGATATTTGGAGTGTTGATTTCCCCTCCGAAACACGAGAGATCCGAGAATCCTAAGTCATCAGCAACGATTACGAGAAAATTGGGACGTTTTGGGGAGGACATTATGGATCGAGGAGGAGGTGAGGCTCAAGTCTAGTATGATGTTTGCAGCTCGATTCTAAAGAATCACAGAAGGCAAGACAGAGACAAAGAGAACATGACGCGAGTTTGATGTTGAGTCCGTCTGCTTTTCAACCAAGGAAATCTTACCTCGAATAAATTCACATAATTGTACTCACATAATTGTACTCACAAAAGATCAGATGATGCTCCCTCTGTTGACCAAGTGTCAAAGCATTAGCGGCATGCTCGTCGCGTTGCACTCCACAAGTATTCGTAAGAGAGTGGACTGAGTATTTCCATGAATGCTCCATGATTGGAGCAGAAGACTAAATATATTCACAGATAGATTGATCACCAATACATGTGCAGTAGTTGCAATCTCAGATGATGTTGCAGTCTTCGGAAGTATAATTCCATAATCACTGGCCATAAAAGTGGGGCATAGTATATTTTAATCCAATCATATAGATATCAGACAACACCAATGTACCCCGCACGAAATGGATTGCGCGGTCCAGTAAAATAGATCGCTCCCCCTTGTTGCTCTTCCCCATACTATGCAACCTCGTCATCGAATTGGATATGCCTGTCAAGACGTGATTAATGCTTGTGATGACCACATGAGATACGCATACGATAAGCAGGGTGCTGGAAATGACTGAAACATACTTCAATTATATACAACTAGATGAAAGTCCCGAAGATCTAGCATTGTAATGTGGAATATCTAGATCTTGTCTAAATTTTGACCAAGGTAGTCATCATGAAGAATTCAACACTTGGCAAAGTACGAGCGTACTGGCTGGCAAGCGTAGTTTGTATGGGAGGATTTCTATTTGGCTATGATAGTGGCATGTGTGTATCCCTTCATTTCTTACTCACCTGCTTGTGTGTTTGCTTGCTTGTTTGATTTACTAACAGACATATAGTGTTGGTAAGTACATCGTGACAAAGTCAGCACAGTAGTATAAGTACGAAATTTTAATGATGAATAGGTGGAGTCTTGACTCTCAAATCCTTCGTTAATGATTTCAAGTATTCGACCGCTCATGCAACTCGCGTGAGTTCTCTTGCTGTTGGCCTGCAGCAAGCGGGTGCTTTTGTTGCATGTTTCTTCATATGGCCCATTGCGGATCGTATCGGGCGCAAACTTTCATTGCAAATCGCCTCGTTTATTTTCATCATTGGTGCCATAATGGAGACTGTCAATTCTCATAGTATGGCAGTATTTTATGCTGGGAGAGTTATCGCTGGCGTGGGTCTTGGAGCTGCATCTGTGGTTGTTCCAATGTTTAATGCGGAGATGGCACCAAAGGAATTGCGAGGACAGATTGGGAGCTTTTTCCAATGGTTTTACACTTTTGGTTAGTCTGGGCAGAGTGAAGAAGAAGTACTCAGATAGGATTTAACATTGACATAGGAATTTTTACTTCGTATTGGGTTGACTATGCCATGGCTGAAGTAGTCCCTTCTGTGTCCAGACAATGGCAGATTCCCATCGGTCTCCAGATTATCCCAGCTGGTCTCCTTGGGTTGGGAATGTTTACTTTGAAGGAAAGTACTCGTTGGCTTACCAAGAAAGGAAGACACGACGAGGCCTGGGAAAGTTTGAAGTGGATTCGAGCAGATGAATCGCAAGCTACGATTGAAGAAATGGAAGAAATTCGTGTAGGTGTCGAAATGGAACAGAGAGCTACCGAAGGGTTTCAAGTGAAGGGTATGTTTCGTCACCTTCTTGACAAAGCGAAGTAGATACTAATGTTTCATAGAACTTGTTGAAAGGGATAACTTCAATCGTATTTTCACAGCATTCGCCATCTTCACAGCTCAACAAGCTACAGGTGCAACAGCTTTTGCCTATTATGGGCCGCAATATTTCAAACTGCTCGTCAGGGGTGGAGATCGGGATTTGCTACTGACTGCCATCTTCGGCGCAATTAAAATTGTAGCGTGTGGAGTCTTTGTACTCTTCCTTTCTAATCGCATTGGTCGACGAGCAGCTTTGATTGGTGGGGCAGTATTCATGAGTGGTTGTCAGATTACGACTGCAGTTGTGGTCAAAGAGCTTCCAGCTACAAAGACTGCGGGTGTCACAAGTAGTGGAATTGCAACAGTGGCTCTCATCTACATGTTTGTTATTGCATACAATCTTTCATGGGGACCACTGCCATGGCCATATGTATCTGAGTAAGAACTTTCTACCCGTGCATTCATGTCCTTGCATTTTGCTAATTTCTGATGCAGAATTTTTCCAACGAGAATCAGAGAACCGGGTATTGCAATTGGAGTTTCATCCCAATGGCTTTTCAACTTCGTGTTCTCCTTAACAACTCCGTACATGATCGAGAACCTTGGATGGTAAGTAAAACACACATAAACACTCGAATCCATATTTTGCGGAGAAAACTAACACACAGCTAGGGGTACATTCCTACTCTGGGGTCTGTTTGATGGCATAATTGCAGTTGTATCATTCTTTTTCTTGCGCGAAACTCAAGGATTGAGTCTGGAAGAGATAGCACATAATGATTATGGACGTGCAACAACTTTCAAAGAGGATGATATCTTGGTTCAATATGGCCCGACGACAACTTACGGATCGGCGTCTAAATGAGAGGACAGCAAATCCATCATACTAATGATAAATGGGAATGTAGATGATTTCAGAATGCGATAGAAAAGTCTCATTGGGTTTAGTTACACAGAAATAGTATCACTTTAGGCTTATTCAATTCAAGGCTACACCATCAAAGACATGATAAAGTAGTCAAACTCTTTTCAATGATTGTAAATTTTCGTCCAACTTATGCTCTCCTCTTCTCAACCCCCACTAGACAACTACAGAAATCTTCCAGTTAGTGAATCCGCCACGAACCATGACTCCAGTCATAACTCTATAACGGTTATTGCTGATTCTGAAAAGAACCAGACATTTGAAGGCCAACAAAGGCCCGTGCTGAGTCGCTAACCCCCTTATCTAGCGCTCCAATCAAAACAAGCAAAGCGACTTCTACATTCTGGAATGATAATTGAGCATACTAGATAAAGTCGCAGCATATATACTTTGTTGCGTGCATAATGTGCCGTTTCGTTCAATCCTTTTATTTCTCGTGAAATGCGCATCTTTGTGCTAACGTGGAACTGCGATGTTTTCCCTCCCAAGTAGCATGGACTAGATGCCGTGTTGATGATGCCACTGCAGCGTATATATATGTTCCCATCTATTATACATCTGCAGTCTCCAGTCTTGAGCTTATTTGGTGTTGTAGATCGTTCTACGGTATACTTCTGCATCACTCCACATCTGTGAACCCATCATCTAGATGCATTAGCACTTGGAAGTTGTATCTACCTCGTATATGATGGAACTGCAACAAATCCCATACTTGTGACTGTACTATATGGCCTTTCCCTTATATGCATTCGTTCCTATCGTTTTGGAGATTTCAAATCCTGGTCCTCGCTTTTCGATCCTGTTTGTCTCATCTACCACTATCGCGTGATAGATTGTAGACCATCTCTACTATACAGATCCCTCTTCTTGTATTATGATATGTGCGGCCGTAACTTGACGATATATTTCGGATCACTGCTCTGAATTTCAAATTTGGCAGTTCAGTTAACCTCCATCTCGCTGTAAAACAGAGGATATACTAAAGGGTTCGCTTCGCGACTGATGCAGAGACTATAGCGTTCAGAAGCGAATAGTATGACCAAGAGAACTGTCGTTGAAAGGGGGGAAGGAGAGGAAGTGAATGTTCAAATACACCATCTAGATTGTAGAGTTATCGAAATGGGCGCGAAGGATCGAGAAAAATGACTTCGTACATTTTCGTAGCCGCAGGATGTTGATAGCCTGTGAGGTGTCTGCATATTGCTGATGATAAGCTGGGTACGAGTAAAGTAACAAACACTAATCATAAAAGGATATGAGGTAGGGCGATCGATCGAGATTCCATCTCTCGTTATGCATGCGCGGGAATTACCCGTCTCACTTTGCATTCATTCGTAGTTCTAACTTCCTTTGTGCCTCTTCGTGTATTCTTTTGATGTATGTCATCACGTTCTTTATTTTGCTGCAGCTCTTGTGCCTTTGGGATATTGCGATACGCTCTGAGAGAATGGTCCTGGATAATTGGAATGGAAAGGGAGCTTGCCAACATTAGAGAAGCTAGGAGAGAAACTTGGTACATGAGACTGAGCATGCGGCTTGATAAGTATAGTCTTTCTTCAGAAATAGATTGTCATACTAACTGTTTAACTTGAGGTCAGGTTGCTCTTCTCTTTGTCTTCTTTTGGCTGGATCTATCTTTCTCTGCTGTCTAATCTAGGTCTATCGCACATGCCCTCTATGTCTCCATCATCTTCTATCGATTCTTATCTCTTTCGCTTTGTATGTTCCCGCTGATTCATAAATGCTATCTTTGTATGCTCGTAAAAAGCGCTTGATCGAGGTCGCCAATGGACTGAATGTCTGTCAATAGAATGTCAATCTACATCAAGATCTCGCGTATTCTATGAAGGGATAAATCTTGGCTATGATCGATGGCAGAAAGGTGTAGCAACATATTCAAAATTCGCACAAGGTAGTCAGTGAGTAGAAGGAAAGTAGGAGAAGGTCACGTATGAAAGCAGAGGAATACCTGTGCTCGGGCAGATAAAGCAGGTCGCGTTAGTTGAAGAATCATAAGAATCGCAACTAAGAACCACATTGGTACCTCGCGAGTAGACAGTCAACAACGCCACAAAATAGCTAAATAGATAGATCTCAACCAAGTTCCAACTACTCCTTGGGGACTAGCCCAAGTCCAAGTATTAGAAATCATGTGCCATATATAAATAAGCTTGTACTGTCAACAACAGAGTAAACCTCGAGGCGTACGGGTCAAAAAACCGTAACAACCATCTCTGCCATACTTTCCCTCTGGATTCAGTGTTCTAACGGTCGCGCTAGCAACAATGCATCGCGCTAAATATTGAAGCATCAACAACTTCAAGACTCTCCCTAGATATAAGCTTCTCAACGTGCGACCTTTGAGAAAACCATTAACACATACTTTTGGATATCTAAAGGACTTTCCAACAAGATAGTAACTCTTTACTTTGACTACTTCTAGTCTCTTCAACTTGATATACAAACCTACTACCTTCAATACAAGTTGTCTTTCTTCTCAAAACCTCTTAGCCCTGCGAGTCTTTCCCCGCAAAGTAACCACCGAATTCGCGAAGAACTCCGATAAACCTACTATTCTCATCAGGAATAATCCTAGGTGAATACCAGACGCTGTTCACCAGCCACATCACTCGCATTTCTGTGAGTAACAATTTCGCAACCGAAGTCAACAGACTTTCGAAGGTTAGAGCATTCTCATAATATTCCCATGTCGTCTTGAGGAATCATCGAATCTGCTCCATGAATGAAGGGCTAACATTTTGATGCAGTGAGATACTGATACAGTATTGCCACATTCTTAATAATGATAATTAACTTTCTAAACACCGGTAAGATACACATCCAGCATTCTGGTCCGATTAATCCTTCGAATCTGGGCTGACTATCAAAAGAGAAATAGACAAGATGCCTAAAGATGATCAACACATTATCTTTCTCAACAATTACTTCAACAGTCTCCTCAATCCCGACATCTTGACGGAGCCAACAAAACAGACTGCGATTAGATGCAACGCAGCACACATCCCACCAACAACTTCGGGTGTTGATGGTGTCGATTCGCAGATTGTCGGAAGGTATGAGTTAACTATTATTCTCAGGATTAGTCATGAAGCTAATATACACACAGACATATCAGCGAATGTCGAAGACGCGCACGTAATCAACCTCGAGCCGAACGCATCAAGGCGTGGCAAGTAGACATCCTCGAAGCAGCCTACCGCGAGAATCATTATCCATCCACAGGAGCTAGGATGAAATTGATGGACGACACCAATCTAAGCTATAGGAAGGTCAAGAATTGGTTCGAACAAAAGGCGAAAATGTTGAAGAAAGCAGGCGGAGGTCCTGTCGGTCCAAATCCCGGCAGCAATAAATACTCAACCAAGATGTGGAAGGTATATTTTGCAGATCCTGTTGGTTATGTTCAGAAGTTGAGGAACGGCGAGATCGATTTGGTGACTGGTGCCGCTATTGGTCCAGCGGTAAACAACTTGCCTAATGCCACGGCAAGTGGTCCCATAAACAATGCGAACGAAAATCCTGGTCTAGGAGCCTTGGCACCTGGCACAACAGTCGTTCACGGCGCCGACTATCAATCTGAGTATCAGCATGATGACCGTGGCTTCTCGAATATCCAACCTTCAGCACAATATATTCAAGTAAGCGAGGAGGCTCAACTTGGGTACTCAAATGTGCAGGCACTACCACATTACCAGGCGCCTCAACAAGCACAATATGGGCCGCAGGGGATGCCCATATATACTCAGGACCAAAATGCAGTGTACTCCATGCCGCCAACTCAATCAATGAACTCGGGAATTAGTAGTTACGCAGCGGGGCGGAGCTACGAAGTGAGCAAAGTTCAATCGGCGCCCCAAGAGACAGCTCATCCAGGAGCATATACCGCCGACAATAATCAAGCTATGCCTGACCAATACAGCTATGACATGCCTATAAATTATCAGTCTGGTATTCCATACGATCCGTTTGCCGATCAGGATAATGGCGAACTTGAGTATCAGGGGCAGAATATATATGAGCCCTTCTATCCTCCAGTTCCTCGAGATCATGCTGAGCAATATATACCAGCATATTCTCAAGTCCCAGAGAGTCCGGCTGGACAATTGCTTGGTAGGAATTTCACCCAGTCTGACGATCCTGCTCGAAAGAGAAAGTCGGTCCCTGAGGACGACGAACTAAATCAGGGCCCGTATTCCACACATTTGAGAAAGCGACCTCGTCAAGCCTTCGATTCTCAATTTTCTGCCTCGTCTGAAAATCGAATGTTTGCTGGAGCTGAGGGTGAAATGAGAGTCACCAAAGAGCCAGCTAAGAGACTGAGGACTTCGAGACCGGTTCCAAAGACTCGTCGACGACCAATGGCTGGCCAGTCCCAGAGTCGAAGAACTTCCTGGAGTGGGACTGATGACTCCATGAATTCATCTTTCGACCACAGTGGCACAAAATGGTCTCCTCCTCCACCCTCAAGGCTAAATATCAGCCATAGCAGTCCTTATGAGGAAAATAAAGCTGAAGTAGGAGCAACGGTAAGTTTGATCAGTTCTTTCATTTGACACCATTACACACCTTTCATTCTCCTGCACCCTCCCACTTCTTTATACACCTCTGGGTTCCCTCAGTTTCTCTCAAAAGCGTTTCCTGATAGACAATTTACTGACTTTTGAATGTTGCAGCCTCCTGATATCAGAACTCCCAAGATCCGAACTCCTGATGTCCGAGGTTCGGACTTCGAAGTACAACGTCTCGACCCTCTCCTTTTCGGTTCTGCGCAAGATGGTAGCAACAATGGTATGGAACAGAATTCTGGACAGTTCCTTGCTCTCTTCGAGCCATCTATGCCAGAAAATGTCAGCAACATGGCACAGGGTGTCGCGCATACACAACAGCATGCTGCTACCAACAGTCCGGATCCTGTGGCACAACAGTACAATGCAGCTTCTCACGCAAGAGTGTCAAGTCCCGTAGTTCATGATACATCTGGGAGCTTAGATGGGAATTGGGAAGCCGATTTGGAATTCCAGGGACCCCAATCACAACAGGATTCTGCCTTTCCACAAGGAGAAACTCAAGATCTTGAGTCGTCGGCTCAAGTATCTCCGGAAGATACTCTAAGTGCGCAAGACACAGAGAATTTCGAAGATATGCTTCCTGCGCCAAACATGCAAGCCCAAGAGCAGGCATTCCTGCACAACGGAGAGTTCAACTACTCGACTTTCTTGGGGGGCAACGACGGCCTTTTCGAGGATTGGGATCCATCCAATCTCGATGGTGACAATTGATCTCAGCAAGATGGATCTGGGAACAATCACTGGTAAAAGATGGGAACACTGTGATTCTATAAAATTGGATATATGATACATGGAGGAAAGGATTGGCAAGCTAGTAAAGGACTGCACTGTTTCGAGGCTTGGGCAGAATTGAAGATACCCGGCGCACATTGTCTTTTTGAATTGGGCTATCACAAAATGAAGAATACCACGGATCTTGTAGAATCTACCATGATCTGTCTGCGATATATCTGCATAGTTTACACAAATCACAAATTATAAGAAAATTTTGTTCAGAATTATAACAAATCCCATCAACTGTGATATTTGTTTGACCCTGACTTTCAACTGTATATATATAATGGACTTCTATGTGCCTCAACCTCAAAATAACATCACCAGAAGCGTAATAACTTCCGACTTCCTCGAAGGCTAGCCTGACTGTGTTCGGTGGACGAGAATGGTAAGAATCGAGACAACTCTGCGGAAGACACCTAGCAATCGGTATTGATAGTCGTAGAATCATCTGTGAAGGAAAAACTATCAATGCGAAGCTCGCAGTCAGTCCTGTCTCATAGATGCTTGTGAAACTCTATAATAAGTATACTAAATTACTTATTAGTATCTTACTAATACAGCTATATATAGCTTAACAATATATATATAATATGATTTCATATTATAAAATTATATTACTATATTATCATATAGTAATATCTCTTATCAAACTGATTTCTAATGGAATAGAATTTTATGGAATCATATAGAAGATTGTTGATAAGTAGGTTCAATTTGATTAGCTATATTTTCTTTTTATAATATAGATTGATTCTATAAGATTTGATTTAAATCGATCTTATTTATAAGCATAGAACCTACTAGAATTTCATTATAAACTATATAAACCTAGGATATTCTTTAAAGAAAACCTAGAAAAAGTAAGCAAATTCAATTCATTTCAATTCAAACTTATAATTTGACTTTAATTCAATCATTATATTATATATTCGATTCGTCCCTAAGCCTAGAGTGACTAAGTCTTCCACTAACATTATAATAATAACATTATTATAATCAAAAGTCAACCTCCAAGAATGCTGAACGTAGTTTAGGCCAATACGCAAGAATGAGGAGGAACTCATTCTTTCGTATTGACCAGATTTGTAAACCTTTGATTCTCCATCTTAGTGCTCCAACTTAGACTTCCAATCTTGGAATTGATGCGATAGTTGTGGTCCGCGGCTTTATGCCTGTTTTTTGAGTGATCGAAATTTCGAGATCGCACCCCGCTACGGGCAGGGATGCCTTGGCAACCAATTTTGATAAGAACGAGGCGTTAGACAACAAAAAATAAGCGATATGGAGATTAACGATTTCATCATATCAAATGTTTTCGCGTCTCAATACGCTCCTCTATTTTACCATCCACTTCTAAAAAAATAATACACAACTTCAATCGTTTGATTTCTGTATCTTGATTGACTTTAATCACAACCTTACACGAAACCTTTTTGAACAAATTCGAAGTAGAAGAAAGTCGGCATCGGGATTAGACAAATAAATTCACCAGGACAACTTGATTCAACCAGGATAACTTGGTTCAATCGCGATTAAGAAATTCTATCGAGATCAGGAAATTTGTTCACGCACACAACAACTTTTTACGAAATATCAGTTGCGCAGAATCTCAAGTAAGACGCCCCACAAGAACAGTAGAAGACGAGTAACTTTTCATCCTTCGAAAGATTAATGAAGGGGTGATCAGATCTGACTTTGGACGAAGGACTATGTTTTATCAACAATAACCAACTGCGTCTCTGTCGATTATCTAGATCGATTTTCAGAACACCTCTTCACGACATTCAAATCTTAAATAGCTACCAAGTGATAAGATTATAGTCAAAATGCCTAAAACCGAGAGACACGTGGAGTGGCTTGACAATTATTTCAATGATAACAATGTCAATGGAGACCTAGATTTGACAAGCGGAGAGATTGCAGCTATATGCAATAATGAACTTGACACGGAGGCTTGGACGAAGGGACCATCGCCAAAAAATCGGCGGATAATGACCGATGGCGTTGACGCGCAGATAGTAGGACGGTGAGACTTGTCTTACTTTCACTGTGTTCTAGAAATCGATGGTGGTAGCTAATTTATAAATGCAGACATATGCAGGAGCTCAAGAAGAAGGCAGCTGGAAAGCCGCGAGCCACACGTCGCACTCAAACCGCGATTAATAGGATCGATAGTGTCCTTGCGCAGAGAGGCAGACATCTATGGATAGGCGATAGAATGCTTCTGGCGATGTTGAACCAAACCAATCCGGAAAACATCAAGAATTATGTTGAAGAAAAGGCCAGACAAGAAGGTAAGAGGGCGAAAGAAGCTGGTGGACAAGCATTCCAAGACTGGGAGGCCCGAAAACGCTCGAGGGTAGCCTCAAACAAATATGCTAACAAGATGTGGGCAGAGTATAACAAACCTGGAAAGAAGGACGAGTATCTGCAAAAGCTAGTAAATGGCCTGATCAGTCTCGAGACAGGCGAAGCTATCAAAGGTAACTCGATTAACCACCCAGGATCATCTTTAAATCCGGCCAATGGATACAAAAAAAGCACGAGTGATGGTGACGGTGACGACAAAGCTGTCGATGCAGATGCCAGCGAGGCTATCGTAGACGACGACGACTATCCGATGGGTAATGACATCGGAAACGAGTCTGAATCTCAGACTGGATACAAATCCGTGGCTGATTCACTCGAGTATCCTGATCACATTAATGATCTTCCTCAATCCCAGACGCAGATTGAAGATGGTGATAGTAGGAAGCAATTGGACCTGACGCACGGCAATATCAGAAACGCCAAGTCACAAATAAATTCCGATAGAAGCTACCAAAATGCGGGTAGTCATCCTGATGCACACCCGGTATCATATAATACCGAACTCAACGTATCGAATGCAAGAACAAACCGCTCGGAGTATGAGGCCTCCAATATCCAGACCATGATACAAAACAACGGAGCTATGATGGAATCAGTACAACCACGCAGCGATGACGTCCACTCGACAAACATGTACATGGGCTTTCGACCAAGTCCCCAGGTTCATTCAAGCAGATATACCAGCGAACCTGTGAGACAAAGACAAAATGAGAGATCTCATGTTGTCACTCATGAGGAACAAGATACGAGAGCCAGCCATGTAGGCTATCAGGTCCATGGAAACCAGTCCAGATATCCAGATGTGCCACAAATGTTGCCTGATTCCCTACTAAAGAGGAGGAAAGAACCTCTGGTCGACGAGGAATTACTTGACGTCAGACCATCGAAGAGACAGTGTCAACCTAGAGAATTGTTCGAGCCAGAAAGACAATTCGAGCCTAAGCAGCATTTCCCACCCGAACATCAGTACAATGGACTCCACGTCGAAGAGAGCGATGTTGAAGAAAGTCTTGAGCCAAATTTGGACGTTGAAACCAACCTCAACAGGGTCGTCGATAGCATGATCGCTGAAGAGCCCAAAGAATTGCACGAACGTGATATGCGTCTACTCGCTGCGACTACTGTGAGACCTCGCAATCATAGAAATGTCGATCAAGGAAGAGAGGTCGGCTTCTGGGGCATCGTCGCGCATCCCGAAGGCGGGCTTCGGACTGAACACGTCCTCAGTAGAGGTAGTCAAGAAAGAGGTCATTTGGGTCGTCGGTCTGGCGATAAGTTCGGAAATTCAATCATCATCCCAGAAGATTGCGAAGAGGCCGGAAATATCGAGCCAAGCCAAGGCACAAGTAATCGAATCAGTATTGTCGGGAGACAATCTGCCAAGAAAGAAGAACAGTCTGGCCATCTCGAGAGTGTCTCGAGCCCTAAAGGTTATGACAACATTTGGTATTCCCAGGGTAGGATTCGAACATGTGAAGAGCCAAGTAAAAGTCCTTGGCAGGCTTCCCACCATTTCGATGGCATTTCAACTGCCATTTCTATGCAACCAACACGAAGAAGGTCCTAGGAATCCACTTCGCAATAAAAACTCGATCCCGATGATATCTTTTTTTTCGACACACGTATAGTCGAGTATTACAAGCACATGAATTCTCTAATTGATACAGTTTTCTTTGAAATGAATATGATAGCTAAAGAGGGTGATACGCCCAATAAAAGACTATATCACTGTACTTAGTACTTCGCCTAGCTGTACGACGACGACTGAGATACAAACCAACTCTCCAGCAAACCCACAAACCCACAAAACCGATCCATATTTCTTGTTTTCTCTCCTCTTGTATCGCTACAAGAATTAAAAAACCTGCCTTGAGAGCTCATTCGGAGATTCTCTACTTGACTTAAGAATCTGAGAACAGCACTCATTTGGAGAAACTTCTGCATTTCTTGTCTCCGCCATCAGAACCGCGTATTCATCTTTTTTCCACTCACTCAAACCTGGATTTGAGGAATTAGACAAAAATCATTGAACTTTGAGGGCGCAGGTGCGTTTGATCCTACTGAGTAGGGTATCGAGCGTTGGTTTAGGAGGAAATGTCGACCTCCTGAACTGTATTGAGTTCTACAATTGAGAATCTGACCCATGGCTTGTCCTGCTCTCTTTGACGTGGGTGAAAAGACGTCTCATGTTGCCATCGTCCGCAATGGTCTGAGACTGTCGCAGATCTTCTGTGGGCTCGCCGCAGAATCTTTAAGATTTTCTTGTGTGTTCCATAGCTCCCCAATGTGCCCCTCGCATTGTGCGATACTTCTTATGCCGTAATTCCAAGTATGATTGCCGATGATAGTATGAATGCCTGTTCTGCGTTCTGGCGGATTGTGAATGGTGGTAAATTTCACAAAGGTTGCTCATTGGGTTTTCTGTATGTCGTAGTTTGGGTCGTCTTTTGGGCCGGATTTTGGGCCAGAGATAAAGATTTAAGCGCAAAGAGACCAACAAGGTCTCCGATTTTGAGAGTTGGGTGTGTCGGAAAAAGCCCTTGTTTGTCTTCTTTGTGGTGAAAACGACTTTCTGAAGCCTATACAATCGCCGTGTAGAAATGGAGAATGTAACAAAGGACGTGATAACAAAGAACGTAAAATTGAAAATAAAAATAGTTTTTAAATATATTTAGAGGTTCAATTTAGTTGACCGAGTATTATAACTCTCTAAGTTGATTGAAATGTCTACAAAAAGTTGATTTGACTCGCTGTATAATCGAGATCAGACAGTCAGAGAATTTCAAAATCGAAATCCTCAGTTACATAATTGAACTCGTCTATGAACTCCTTATCAACATGATAGAAAAACAACTATAGTTTATCCGAATGCTAGTACCTATGTACAGTAGCTGTTAACTTTTAGTATAGATAAGACTTTCAGTTGGAGCTTGTCAACTATATATTATATTTACCTATTGACTTAATGATTTCATTTTACATGATGTAATATATCTGTATAAGGAGAACAGTAGACAAAGGATCCCTATTGATAAGACCAAGTAGTCAATATTAGTAGAATTATTACTTCTGTGAAATTTTACTGTTTTGAACTCAATATAGTGAAGGATTTTAATAGGCATTTACGAGGTCTAGTTAGGATGAAGAATCTCAACTAGGGTTAGGGGTCTAGTTCGAGTGAATAATTTTTATAGGAGATTAACGAGGTCTAGTTCGATAAGTTTCTCGCGCGTGATAGTGATGTTAGCGGTGAGATTTATTGAGATCAGTCTTTTTATTGTACGGTTTCTTGACCATTTTTTTTTCAGTATTCTAATTATATCAAAGCCTAATAGAAATAGTACTTTGTATTAGACATTTGAATCTTTGATATGTTTATAGACTACTACTGCAAAACTGATAAGTATAACTATATGAACTCTCGGAGCGCTTTTACGACTAATGTTCTTGGCGACTGCTAGTACTAAGTACCTTCGGTTGAGCCATTTAGATAATCTGAATCGACCGAATAGATCTCTCAATCTGTAGAGATTTAGAGCTTTTCGCCAAGATAACTAATTTTTTCTTGGAAAAAAAAACTATTATTAGATTTAGTTTTGACATTGTGAGCACGTCAGCTGTCAATCCATAATCAATCAAGTCTTGTACAGAAGTAGAACTAAAATTAGCGCTCGAGCTAAAGGACTAATGCCTCGCTTGTGGATACAGCAATACAGCCCTATCCCGGCGCATGACTGTACTGGAAGTAGCTTTCTATGATTTCAGTAATATTCCATCGTCTAATTCAAAAATCCAGGTTGGCTTTAGGATGAGAATTGCGACATAGATACTTCAAGGCCTCCGACGATTGAATCGCACCAGTCGGTGGTAGCAAGTAGTGAGACTTCGAGATTACGCGATACTGACAAATCTGATGGTTGGATCTATATCTAATTATCATCAAAGTTTATATATACTATGATATGATCTATAGCCCGTAGTTGCACAAGTTTTACACGTCTTCTTTCGCGTCCCTAGAAACTCCTAGTTTCTTTAACATTCCAATCTTCCCAATATTTCTGAGCCCAGTTATAGTCATAGCCAACGATACTGCCATACAACCTACGCAGAACCATTCCACAGCCCTCAATCCCGCCAAGAATGCTAGCATCTCGGTTGCCCCTTTGTTCAACTCCTTTGACTGTACAGATTGCTGAATTGCTGATGTAATAGGTAGTGGCATAGATCGCCCAATGGCTGCCATAGTCTGAAACATAGCTCCTGCAACTGATTGATCCTTTCGAGGAAGCGATTGGGTTGTGAATAGACCGAGGCATGGATAGACTGTATCAGCGCCGAATGCTGCAAGTGACATTGCTGGTAATCCAAAAGCGAAGTATGATGTGCTGGGAGGTATTGGTACGGCAAACAGAAGATTGGCAATCATGGCAGAGCCAAGACCAAAACTGAGAATGTAATCACCATTGATTCGAGCGAGTAAGTATCCGGATCCGAAAGTGGTAATAACTGTAAGTTATCAGAGGTTAGAACAATTTCTCGTGAAAGATATGCAAAACTTACTACCAACTACTCCCAGTGGGATGTACCGAAGTGCAGTTTGTAAAGGGTCAAGAAGGTGAAAGTCTTGGTAGCTGAATCTGAATTAGCCCCTGAAATCGCGTAATTGAATTTAGGACATACTAGTAAGTTGTGTAAAGACAAAAGTTCGTAAAGCCGGACAAGAATAAGGTGATGATGATCATAGCAATCGAGAATTGCTTATGACGAAACGTCGATATTTTCATCAAGGGTTCCTTTGTGGTTTTGGTCTCCCGATAGTGTTCCCATAGAACAAATCCTATTAGTAAACAGCCAGATATGACTATGATTGCAATGACTGAAGCTCCTTGCCATCCAGACGAGCCTCCCTGAGATAAGCCCACGAGTAGTAAAAGTAGACCAGCAGTGAATAGGAAAGCCCCAATCCAATCTACTCCCGAAGCACGCGCTGTATCTTCTTCATTACCTTTAGGTGGCTCTTTTGGAACCACAAAAATCGCACTTATAGCAATAGTAAGTGAAGCACCAGCTATCACAAAGAAGACAACTTTCCAACTCGCCCATTGAGAGATAATCCCACCCTAAATGATGAATTAGATTTGCTAGTGGATTTCGAAAATTAGAGAATACACACCATGAGATTGCCAAGAACTTGACCCATTGGTGCTCCGCCAGAGTAAAATGCGAAGCTATAGTTTTTCACTCGACCAGGTGGAATGGTATGCCCTATAATGCCAATCGCTGTAGGAATAGTGATAGCCGATGCGAGCCCATGCAAAGCCCGCATCACATACAAACAAATCTCAACGGGCGAAAAGGCCGTCGCTATACAAGTTGCAGACGTGAAAAGTGCACCTAGGATAAATAGCAGTTTCCTGCCATACACATCTCCCAGCTTGCCCCATAGGAGCAAGAACGAGCCAGAAGTCAATGCATAAGAAGATAGCACCCATTGTTGCCGAGTTTGAGGAATATCAAGATCTCGAGAGATTTCAGGTAAAATAATGATGACGGCCTGAGCAGCGATTGTCTGGGAAACATTAGATTTCCTTCCACAAATCCATAAATTTGGTACTTACAACAAGAAACGTTGCCCCTGTTAAGACGATGACCATAGGGGCTACTTGTCGTATCGTCACTTCCTTTTCCGAAAATCGAGTTTCGACCTTTACAACTACCGGCTCATTTGCCGCTTCCTCCAGCATACCCTTCTCAAGTACAACACCCTCAATGGAGAATCTCTGAGGCTCATCGCCATTGATCTGTGATGTATCATCACTTTGAGATATACTTTGCGCCATATCTCATGAACAATGAGTAGGTATATCGAGGAGAAGTGGCGGTAATAAGCTACATTGTAAATACACTTCTACCTATCTCCCTTGCAAGCACACCACCAGCCCGGCCACTACTTTCACCCCACTTCTGCGTCGTATCCCATCAATTGACGGCAAAACCTTAAAATTGCCTAAAGATTGGTCTGTCAGAGCGCTTGTTCCCTAGCGTGGAAATCACTGTGGCTAGTAGGAGCGGAAGCGGAAGCGGTAAATACTATGATGGCATTTCTTCTTCATCTGGAACTATCATCTCTGGTCAGTGTTCACGATAAAGCTATGCGTTTGTCATGAAATGCGACGATTAGATAAGAATTCTACCATAGCGGCGATGGGAAAATGGGAGGGATTATTGAAGATTATGCGCTGCTTTAACATATCAGCGATCACCGGTGGATGACAAAGCAAAACAGAGCTACACATTTCTCAAAATTTATATCTTCAAACTCTCAACAAAGATTTATATATGACATGTGATGTGGTCTTCTTTCTCTAGATCATCTCTCCGATCCCTAAGAAATACTTCTATAAATCTCCGCTTCAATAAATGCTCTTCAGATTCGCGAAGACTTATTGCCACAATGGGAGAAAGGACCTATGATGTTCGTTTTGTCAAAACATTGCTACATATATGACTTCTTTTCTCACCATCAATTAGGATGCTATCAATGCCTTGAATACACTTCAAACACCATACGAAGTTCTCAAGAAACGATGGGAAGCTGGGATCAAACTCGATGAAGGAGCTAATTGGGAAATGAAACAGCATCTGACTCGAATTGGATATACAGTATTCTTCAACCACCCTGTCTATTTTTCTGTCGCTGACTCACGTCCAGCAAGATGATCTCGAACGATTGAATATTGTCCATGTTGCCGGTACCAAAGGCAAAGGGTCTACGTGCGCCTATGTTGACTCTATATTGAATCAGTATAGAAAGTCATATGATCTTCCCCAAAAGGTTGGACTTTTTACATCACCTCATCTCATTGCTGTCCGGGAAAGAATCCGAATCAATTCGGCACCCATATCAGCTCCTATGTTTGCAAAATACTTCTTTGAGGTATGGGATCGTCTGGAAGCAGCTGCGGCATCCTCGAGTGAACCGTTTGAGAAGCCTGTCTATTTCAGATACCTGAATTTGATGTCTTATCACGTTTTTCTCCAAGAAGGCGTCGATGCTGCGATCTATGAGGTTGGAGTTGGAGGCGAATATGATTCGACGAATATTGTGGATCGACCTGCGGTGACGGGTATATCATCGTTAGGGATCGATCATGTGTTTACGCTGGGAGACACGATTGATAAAATTGCATGGCATAAAGCTGGAATTCAGAAGGCAGGGGTGCCATCATTTACAGTGGATCAAAAGCCAGAAGCGATGAAAGTAGTAGAGAAGAGGGCTGTGGAAAGGGGGGTGAAGTCTTTCAAAGTAGTAGATTTAGATTCAAGACTGACGACAGTGAAAATAAAACCGGCTGCAGATTTCCAGAGGGGGAACGCGAGTCTTGCCATTTGTCTGGCTGAAACAGTTTTAAACAAACTGAACCCCAAATTCAGTACATCCTCGAATTCTCTACCCCAAGAATTCGTAGACGCTTTGGAACAAGTAGTTTGGCGTGGAAGATGCGAAACAAAGGTTGATGAAAATGTCACCTGGTATTTGGATGGCGCACATACTGCAGATAGTATCATTGTCGCAGCAAAATGGTTTGGTGATGAGGTCGCAAAGGAGTAAGTTTCATCCCTTGATATTGAGTTCATAGAACTGACCTTCTTTAGGCACGGTCCACGAGTTCTGATTTTCAACCAACAAGGTCATCGTGAAGCGATTGGATTGCTGGAGGGGCTTCATAGCGCAATCCAAGGATCCGTAAAGTTCGACCATGTAATATTCTGCACAACATCCATTCAAAAAGAAAATGCATCCAAGAAAGGTAATTGTTTATCACCAGCATGCTCAACTACATTACTGACGTCGTTAGATTTCGTTAATCTTTCCTACGACCCTAAATCAATATCCGAACTCACGATGCAAAAAGCCTTTGCTGAAAAATGGCGCTCGCTTGATTTTAACTTTGAAACGGATGTACAAGTTCTTCCAAGCGTGGAAGATGCGTTTGAATACGTGCGAAGTTTGGCTACGGATGAAATATATGCTCAAGCTCTAATCACGGGGAGTGTGCATTTGGTTGGTAGAGCACTGGGAAGTTTGGAATCGGTGGATGCACTGTAAAGAATCGAAGGCGGTGAAATAAGATTGGTTAAAACGAAAAACAGAGCTGTACCTCAACGTAAAAATCTAAAAGGGAATGTGGAAGAAGGGGAAAGGGATAATGTGATTCACGAATTTGTATGATGTGTACGATATTGTTCAACCAATATATTAATTTAGAAATGTTTTAGTTATTAGGGCATACTGTCTCTGGACTACCTACATATAGTTTGCTTTCTCATTTTGAGTCTAACGTCTAGTATTCAGATACACATCAAACAGTGTAGCCAAATACTCGATGAATGTATCAACGATTATCCTCCATATAGAACATATTGATATCATAGATTTGCCACTGTAAGCGCAGTTCTTGTATTGTCTATATTAAGAATGGGCATCAAAACAAACTCCAGTATTATTCTGTTCAGCATTGAGAGAGCTTCTAGATTTGTCGCTCTTTCTTACTTTGTTGTTCAAGAACCTTCATAAGACCACCGACGAGATGCAAACTTCCAGTCACCAGGACGAAAAGTCTTTCTTCATCTTCGGATGCCCTATGCGCAAGCTCTAGAGCTTCTTCAATACTTGCATATTCCGTACACATTGGATTACGATCCAAACTTGAATATAGTTTAGACGCCAATTTCTGTTGGGTGAGATCATTGATCTCTTTCTCACTTGCCTCACTCTTAAAAGGGGTATTGGTACAAAAGGCAGCAAATGTGAACGCTTTGAAATAAATGTTAATACTCGCAAGTAATGTTCGAATAAGAGGATCTGGATCGCGTTCTTGTTGATTGAATATCAACATGGTTTTTGCTGGGAGAACTCCCTCCGCGCTAGCTTGAATAAGTTTCGAAGCGTACCAAAGCCCAGTCTCCTTGATACTGTCGACTGTGTGAGCGCCATCAATGAGCCATGTGATTTTGCCAGTGACCACAACTTCACACCTACCGGCCCATTTAATTGTCTTCAGTCCTTCTAGAAATTTATCTGGAATCGGTTGTTGGAGAGATAGTAATGCAGAAGGAGTAGGCATGTCTTGGATACGTAGATCTCGTAAATGCGATGCCGAAACAGCCATTGCTAGACTCGCGTTGCTCTTCTGAAACTCTCCTTCAGCGCCTAATACAATAGTTCCATCATCGAACCTAGCACATCGATTCACCACCTCCAATTTAACATCTTTCTCCTTGGCGCGGCTTTCTAGAACAGATTGTGCTTCCTGAAGCTGGGGAACTGTAAAAGACGGGATACCTTGTTTCATAATGCCAGCTTTGTGCCAAGCAATCTTATCAATTGTGTTTCCTAGCATTCCAACGTGATCGATGCCGAGTTTCGTGATCGCGGTTGTAGTAACTGCTTCAGCAGGTAGTATATTGGTGCTATCATATTCCCCTCCAATACCGCATTCCATGATGGCGGTTTCCACCCCTTCCTCCATGAATGTATGTAGTGCCATGATTGTGAGATATCGAAAATACCCTGGCTTGGTCTCAGGGGACGCAGGATTCGGATGCGGGGTAGTAGATGCGGAAGCGGCGTCAGAGAAGCGATCCCAAAGCTCGAAGAAATACCGCGCAAAAAGGGGTTCGGATATGGGGAGGCCATCTATTCGTATTCTTTCACGTACTGACATCAGGTGTGGTGAGGTGTATAGCCCAATCTTCCCCAAAGCCTTTCTTTTAGTACTCCCTGGCACGGCTCGGATGTCACTTTCTTCGCTGCGATACTGTCGCAGAATGTTATCTACCATAGCGCACACACTCCCCTTCCCTTTTGTTCCAGCTACATGTATACATTTTAGTCCACGTCTCGAGAAATCCTGCGTCTCGTACCCCGCTTTGCGCGTCCATTCGAGCATTTCTGGTATAGCACACAGGTTCATATCTTCTGAGGTACTCGATATGGAAAATACAATCGTTCGATTAGATTGTAAGGTATCCAGGAGTGCGATCGCATCCTGATAGCTACGACCTTTGGAAATCATACTGCTTGAGAATCGAATGTGAAGTTGGAGACTGCGAATGCGTAGGCAAGGTTCAGTTGCTACATTCCGAAGTGCACAGAGAAACATGAGCGATATTTATTTTTGGGCATCTGAGGGGTGATTTATTTCGATCCATACTATGGTATTTCGCTCCTTTATGTTGTCAACTGATTATTGTATTTGTTCGTTATCTACAAATTCTCGCGAACACCGTTTTGATCGATAGGGATTATAGTGTTTCACCGCTTTGGGCAGAAACATTCTGGTGATTGATGATGTATGTTCAGACTTTGTACAAATTTTCAGTTTTTGGACTGGCAACAGAGAATTGGGCTACACCTTTCAGTAAAATTAAGTACGAGTACGATGATGGCGGATTTGACTTATTTGCCAAGAAGAAAGAAAAGGCTCATATTCTATTACAGTGCGAACTGCTTAATCGTCAAGTCCATTCCCGACAATCCTTCTACACATAAAAACCGCCGTCCTCACCATTATTGTGGTATGTCTCACACTGACTGTGATTGATTGATTGATTGATTGATTGATTAGATTTACGTCCACCTTCAGTCTAGGACTATATAGAACGACTAGGCCTTAGGGGCATTAGTGAATAACTTTTTATTTTATAGTAATAAGAATAAAATTTTTGGGGAAGTACAAACAAATATTGGGGACCTAAGTCTACTTACTATATGCATAGTATATACTAAGAAAGTAAGGAAATCTATTCTGTGAAGTATTCTTTCTTGTTATAATCTCTTTCTCTCTCTTCTTCTAATTCTCTTTCTTTTTCTAATTCTCTTTCTTCTTCCTCTTGAACCCTTGATAAGTGCCAGGCTCTTGTAGCAATTTTTGTTGTATTAATGAATTTGATAGCTAATTCAATTTCTATTTTAATATACAATAAGAATTATAAGATAATTTTCGATAGTAGTATATTCTGGAATATCTTTTTTCTTTTAGCTTTATGTATTAAACAACTAATTAGAAGGTATTGTAGTGCCTCAATATTACTATATATATATTTGTTATTGAAGAAATTGAATCAATATAAATATAATTTGATATATTCATAATCTAGTTTCAATTAGAAAAATACATTAGTATTGAAGATAGTGGTTCACGTGGCGCCAAGATACAGGGAGAGCTAGTCCTATTCGGGCCTAGTGGAAACTCTCTCTATGAGAAGAGTTTTCACTACATAGAATTAAAAGCTCTTTAAGAAATATAGAGATAATCAATATATAAGTGAATAATCTCAAAAGGCTCTCAAAGTCAACTCTAAGCTTCCTATTATTCCCTATAGAGAGTTATAATCTTAATAGATTATAAGCCCGGGTTTGCCCTGGGTTAGATTTATCGATCAAAAAGGTTAATAATATTGTTGGAAATCATATATATAATACTAAGCAGTATACTAGTAACAAACATCTTTTTCTATTTCAACAAATATATTATTATTATTATTATTATTATTAGTAATTTTCAACCGGGCCGTATAGGCAAACCTCCCAGGGGGCATTACAGTTGGGCTAACTGCGGGATAA
>PQXI01000254.1:0-46389 GCA_004786145.1 Botrytis paeoniae | reverse complement strand
TGGGGTGGGGGATGCACTCTGTTAGTGCAAATGGAAAGGAGGTTTGTTTCAGTGTCGTAGCGGTATAGTCGTTTTGTACGGAGTATGGGTTTTGACACGGACTAGGTTTGGGAGACGGGGAGTTAAATTCTTTAGACGGAATGATGGATGGATGGGTGGGTCTAGTGCTGGAGATACTTGTGTCTATTTTGGAGATGTTTGCGCGCGCGCTCAGGATTCAGATGCACATGGAGATGCAGATAGAAAGGGGATAGTGATAGGAATTTCTTTTGCTTTTTTCTGGAGTTCGTTCTAAACTGGAAGGGGGTATGGGAGATGGGTAGACAGTAAGTAGAGGGTAGGGTAGAAGATAAATCAATAATATGGAAGGAATATATGGCGAAGTCCGGTATCAAATTCAAATTCAATATATATACGTAAAGAGAATCCTAGATCGAGTGTCTAGATCGAGCTATCGAGTAGGTATGTTAACTTGATTACTTACTACCTAGGTACTTACTTCATTGAGCGGATGATACGTATTGGGAAATTCATCTGTGTTATAAATTTTGAAGAAAAACCTGTATATTCTTGAATTATAGATATGAAATTATGTCAAAATTGAATACAAATTCGTGTGTCTGCGTATGTACGTGTATACCTAGTATGTACGTGAAAATGATTCTATGCTGTGCTAAAACTGAGTTTGACTCGGTTACTTGATTAGGTATTCGGCGTTTGGGTTCGTGATTTGGATTGTCTGTCTATTTTAGAGTATAGATTGTGAGGATAGAGGTTTTGTTTAGGGAGTTGAGTTGTAGATCGTGGATTTTTCGGGTATAGAGGTTGGATGGGAGGGGAGGAGAGGAGAAGCTGGGGAGGTATCATGTGGAAATAGATGAGAAGTTGAGAGTGTTAGGTGAGATCGTAGCTAGATGGATGAGATCGATAGAATGAATGCGTTTAAATATAAAGGGATAGATGAAAGGGCAGACAAAGCTATGTTAAAATATTGATGCTGGGTAGAGGATGTTAACTGAAATAGGACAATTAGTGATGATATTAATGAGGTATTGCAATAAAATACTATCTAAATACACATATCAGATGATAGAGTATGCATTTTGGTACACAATTAAGTATTGATATTAATGATATATTCTTGTTTCTTCATCTCTCTTTCTTGCTTTCTCATGTCTGTATCTATCGTTCATTCAATCATTCATCCATCTTGATCAGTGATTCATGCGAAGCACGACTATTTACCATGATAGGTCCTCAAATTAACCTGAACCCCTCTCCCAGAATTTCCAACTGCTACTTCCGCTCCCACTACTACTTCTTTCTCTCTTGGAGACTTTATCTCGTCCGCGAATCCGCCAGTAGTATATCGGCACACCAGCGAGTACAAACGCGACAACAATGAGCGTTTGAATTGGTTCCGCAAAGACTGCTCTGCTGAGTAGGAATAAACTCACACAGCAGAAGATTATGGGGGTAGTAATCCAAGTCTTGTAAGGACGTTCGAGATTAGGTTCGCGAACGCGAAGAACAATGAGTCCTAAGACTGTGAAGAAATAGAACGTATAGCCAGCTACGCCGTAAAAGGTGACTAGCGTACCGAATTCGCCGACAGCGACATAGACTGCTGTTAAGAGAGCGTTGAGTATCATGGCGTTGACGGGTGTGAAGAAGAGCCCGGTGTCTTCGTCACCAAAGAGTCTGGCTAATTTCTTTGATGCCCAATTGCGTGTTCGGAGAGTGTTGGCGGAAGGCTCCGCTTGGTTTCCGAAACCAATTTTACCAAACATGGCGGGTAGATAACCTTCTTTGCTAGCTGCATAGACTAATCGCCCACTAGTGAAGGCTGTTGCATTTAGAGCTCCAAAACAGCTTGCGCTGACAATAAGAGCAAGTATTAATGATCCAATGGGACCAAATACCTTGTTTCCAAATATAACTGCAACTGTATTGGAAGAATTGATAGCTTTTAGAGGTAGGACGAAGAAATAGGCGACATTAGCGAGGATATAGGAGAGAATGACTAATGGCATGGCTGTATGGATGACTCTTGGCAAGTCCCGAGTAGGGTTTCGGAACTCTCCAACCACGTAATTTGTCTATGAAAGTCAATAAGTGTTTGGGCTAAAAGGCTTGGAATACTCACATTATCCCAACCGTCAAAGGCCCACAATCCAGCATATAATGCAACGGCCCATGATGAAGCGCTACTACTAGTTCCCTCGAACCATCCGTGATTCTTCCAGTCCTCATTCGCCTTTCCTGATGTAGAGAAGCCAGTAAGGGCTACCACAACACCAATGACTGTAACTCCAAGCAATGCAATAAACTTCATAAACATAAACATATCTCCCATTCTCGTGCCCAACTTTGTAGATATACAATTTAAAAAGGTAATGAAAAACAATCCAATCAATGCCACGCTCTTATTAATCCAAACGTTGACATTCTCAGCCTCGGCTCCAATGAATGCCCGTACCAAATATTCTCCCATTATTATCGATACAATGGCGGTCGATCCAGGCTTTAGAACGATGACCGCACACCATGTGAACAGGAACCCAAAAATCTCCCCAAAAATCTTGGAAAGATATATTTGTGCGCCGCCATTTAATGGTATTGCCCCTCCCAGCTCCGCGTAACTTGACGCGCCAGTCCATGCTAATATTCCTGCTATTGCCCATACAATTAATGATGCGCCTGGTGATCCCGCATTTGCATTGACCTGACTCGGCGAGGAGAAAATCCCGGATCCTATTATCAAGCCAACTATCAATGATAAACCGTTCAGATATGTCAAAGTCTTATGTTTTTCCAACGATCCTCCTCCTAAGGCATTCTGGCCATTTGTCGTAGAAATAGGGGCTCCGATCGGCGCATAACCTCCTGCGGTAGAAGACAGAGGGTAAAGGTTGGAAGAAAAGTCGAAGGCCGAAGAGACAGAATATGTTCTGCCATGCCCTCTTCCAGGCCGACCATTTGCGGCGGGATTTCGGTCATCTAAAGGATCATCTTCTTCGAGCGAAAGCTTCCGTGATGAGGATATACCAGCATCTGATGATATTGAATCTGTTGATGATCTCGCGCCTGGAGAACTCGATGCTAAACTAGCTAATTCCAAAGAATCGCGCGCGTGATGCTGTAAATTTTGATAGGTTGGTGACATTATAATTGTTCGTGAAAGTCGTTCAAAGCCAGCATCGCATGCTTTAAAGCTTCAAGAGGGGCGATCAATGGCAGTCTGTTTGTTGGTTCTCGTTTATGGCAATGCTTGAATCATAACGGTCGTGCAACTTTACAATCGCAATGAACTCGTATCGGAAGGATAGTAAGGAAAGGAAGTGAAATAAAGCTTTAGATATCAATCAATATTTACTTGAATTGAAGAAGGATTCCGAAGACCTGAGCGCGTAGAATCTAACGTGCTATGTGTAGCGGTTGTTTTCAATGAGACAGAGAGATACTCGTGGACAATGGATGTTTTATTTTTGAGGTACCAAAGTAGATCATCTACGTTATTGTCTTTGTGATCCATTAAGGGATTTGAGGATCTTGGCAGTATTATACTTGCCTGTGCTTTCCTTTTGTTTTGGGTTCTTGGTGCTTTGATACTTTGATACTTCACTAGATTCACGACTCACTCACTAATATCTAGCAATTACTCCTGAGTTCTGAGTCCGGAGTCCAGAGAAGGCTGAGATAATATAATTGAGTCCGTGCTCGAATTTTTATGCTTACTTTAATAAAAATACATCATGAAGCTACTTGGGTACTCATAGCTACCCCTCCTCGCAAATACAACAATCCAATTCAAAAAGAAGTCAGCCCGCGATATAGCCATCTGCGAATTCAAAACCAAGAGTGGTCGACTATATCTTGAGTAGTTGGTCCCTGGCATGACATGATGCCTTGGAAATCATGCAGTCCTCCATTCGCAGATGCGCATTATCTCGAACGAGTTTAATTCGGCCTTTATCTTATTGTAGTCGCAATTGCCCCGCTACCGGTTTACAAAATGTCAAGCCCATCGTTTTTACTCGATACGCTTCTACTTCTACTAATAACCCTTTTCCAAGTTTAGATCTGCCATCTTTGGATCAGAAATGGCGCGCGAAGTGGACGACGACGGAAAAGCCGAAATCGATAAAGGATAATGAACAAAATGAAGGCCAGAAAATGTACATATTACCTATGTTTCCATATCCATCGGGCGATCTTCATCTGGGTCACTTTCGAGCATACACGATTTCTGATGTCCTGGCACGATTCCATACAATGAGAGGCTACAATGTTGTCCACCCAATTGGTTGGGATGCGTTTGGCTTGCCTGCTGAAAATGCAGCGATTGAACGTGGGATAGACCCCGCAGTCTGGACAAAACAAAATATACAAAAGATGAAGAGTCAGCTAATCACTTGGAATGGACGTTGGGATTGGGATAGGGCATGTCTACAAATGTAATCATAGATTTGGTAGCTAATATGAACTAGGAAATTACAACTTGCGATCCCAATTTTTACAAACATACCCAGGAAATATTTCTTCTTCTTCATGAGCGTGGTCTGGCATATCAAGCGGAATCTTTAGTGAATTATGATCCTGTGGACAAAACTGTTCTTGCAAATGAACAGGTCGATGCAAATGGCAATTCATGGCGATCGGGAGCTAAAGTAGAGAAGAGACTATTAAAACAATGGTTTCTGAAAATATCTGAATTTCGAGAGCAATTGCTTCAAGATATCGATCACCTGGCTAAGGGAGGTATGTGGCCGGAAAGAGTTCTAGCCATGCAAAAGAATTGGCTGGGGAAATCAAAAGGAGCTCGAATTCAATTTTCCGTATCAGCAGGTGAAGATAGTTCTCAGCAGCCTGTCGAAGTCTTCACCACCCGACCAGATACTATCTTTGGGGTTCAATACATTGCTCTTGCAGCAACACATCCTATTGTTCAAGGTCTTGCAAAAAAAGATACAAAATTGCAACAGTTCTTGGACAGCATGTCAGATTTACCACCTGACTCAAAGGTTGGCTATCTTCTTCCCACTGTTAGTGCCGTGCATCCATTAGCATCCCGAAAATCTACACCAGAGGCCTCTAAAGCACCTTTACCCGTTTATGTTGCACCATATGTATTAGGTGATTATGGTGATGGAGCAGTTATGGGAGTGCCAGCGCATGATGCTCGAGATCATGCATTTTGGAAGCACAATAACCATGACACTCCACCGAGATATGTAATTGGTCCTGTTGATGGTGCTTCGAAAGCTGTCTCCGCAGACCAACCTTTTGTTCATCCTGGTCATCTTACATCAGAAAATCCACGATCATTCGTTGGACAAACAACAGCTAAAGCAACGCAAGACATAATGAAGCTGCTCCAAAATGAAGGTCTCGGTTCAGCTGCTGAGACATGGCGTCTCAGAGATTGGCTTGTCAGTCGACAGAGATACTGGGGTACCCCTATTCCCATAATTCATTGTGCTAGTTGTGGTCCAGTTCCTGTTCCTAAAGATCAGCTTCCAGTTAAGCTGCCTTCAGTTGAAGGCCATTGGCTGAAAGGTAAAGCTGGAAATCCTCTTGATGGTGCCCACGACTGGGTCAATGTCCCATGTCCCAAGTGTGGCGGCGATGCTAAAAGAGATACCGATACCATGGATACCTTTGTCGATTCTAGCTGGTATTTTATGAGATTTGCTGATCCCAAGAATTCAACCACACCATTCTCTCCGGAAGCAGCCAATGCAATCCTCCCTGTTGATGTATATATCGGAGGAGTTGAACACGCCATTTTGCATTTATTGTATGCTCGTTTCATATCAAAGTTCCTTTCCACAACTCCTCTCTGGCCTGAAGGGTCGACCAAGAACGTTCTTGGGGAACCCTTTAAGAAGCTTCTTAGTCAGGGTATGGTGCATGGAAAGACTTATTTAGATCCTTCCAACAGTAGATTTTTGAAACCCGAGGAAGTAGATTTCACCATACCATCGAAGCCAATTCTTATTGCATCAGGAGAAATCGCCAAAATTAGTTATGAGAAGATGTCAAAATCTAAATATAATGGCGTCGACCCAGCACAGTGCATGAAGAAATATGGTGCCGATGCAACCAGAGCCCACATGCTTTTTCAAGCACCAGTCACCGAGGTCCTTGAATGGGATGAGCAGAAAATATCTGGTATCACTCGTTGGTTGAAACGTCTCCATGATTATATATGCACAAGTACAGGGGTATCTCAGAAAGTCAAAGACCACACGTTATCTCCCAAAAATTATCTCCTTTCTGCGGTAGATGTTTTAGAGAAAAGCAAAAGGAATCACTTGGAGAAGCAAGATTCGAATGCAGGGGCTGCCGTTTTGGACTCAATTCACGCGGACATCAAACTTTGGCGAGCAGTACAACAAAGTATCACAAATATAACAGAAGCTTATAGTGAAACGCATTCTCTTAATACCATTGTCTCGGATCTGATGAGTCTTACCAATCTTATCATCGAAACCACAGAAGCAAACAAAGTCAGCCGCGAAACATCACATACAGACGTTATCGCTGGTCTTCAAAACGCAAATTGGGTAGAAAAACATAGCGGTTTAATCGAAAATGCAGCTACGGGAATTTTGCTTCAAATGATGGCACCTATTACTCCAGCTTTCGCGGAAGAATGTTGGTCGATTTCTCACGGCGGTGTTGAAACACTTTCAATCTTCGAAACGAAGTTCCCGGAGGCAGATGGATCGATAAACTGGTTACTTCCCGAAACTCAAAAATGTGCGGTACAAGTTAATGGAAAATTGAGGTTTGCAATCGATATACCGATTCCGGAAGAGGGAATGGATAAAGTGGAGTTGCAGAAATGGGTTGTGGATAGGGTTTTGGAAAGTGAAGAGGGGTTGAGGAGGTTTGGGGAAGAGGAGGGACAGGTCGATGTGGCGGGCAGGAGTAAGAGGGTGATAGTTGTGGGGAGGGGAAAGACGGTTAATTTTGTGGTTTAGGGGCTGGGTGGTTGATGGTTGGAAATACCCCGCTCTAATTTGTTGAATGTATGATATGTATATGATCTGTGATCTTCAAATTTGAGCGACGGGGCGAATGAATATAAAAAATATGGTCAAATACCAACATGATAGATTGAGATACCCCCACATCTCTTTACAAGCAAGTTTACGAACCAATCATTCAAAACATAAAAATTGAAAATTCAATCTTGGATCCCCGGCCTCAGTATATAATTTGGAGCGGTCGAGATACCTGAGTTGTGCCATAAATGGTTTCCCTTTTGCTTTTCCTATCCAGTTTCCGCTGGACTCAAAGTAATCAACGAGAAAATCAATCACTCATATCATAACATCATTTTCCATGTCTGAGATGGTCTTAGTCTTATTATTATCAGAACCACAGACACAAACTAGTATGTAGTATATAGTATATAATACATACAAATCCTCGTACATTTCCTCCCTATCCTTCATCTACTACATAGCTACATTATAGTCCTTCCTCATACTCGCCTCTCATCACCCAGGCGTATACATTCTCTAAGTGAGCCCCCGAGAAATTAACAACATCTCGATGATGAGATTGTTATCACTGATAACCCCAAAACTCTTGTCCAACACAATACTAATGCACTCTGCACTCGAATTTATGCTCGCGGTAGCGCTTGTGACAGGGAAACTGAACTTTGATTGCGCAACCGTGCGGTTCGATGAAACTTGAGGAGGAAGTTGCGAGGGTATGAGTGGGTTTCGTGCCGTCAGAGCTTCTAAATTAGTATTATAGAAGTAGATGTTATTGATCCACCTGTTTAGCGTATTCGTCTATATTTATGTTTCCGGTCTCGCCTTAGTTGTTGACTTGATCGCTTGTGATATACTTGATATTGATCGATGACAGCACAGAAGTGTACAACCATACAATGATGTCGGATAATGGGTATAAAGCGGGGCCCAAAGCGGCGTGGGAAATAATCAGTGTGCTCCAAGGAGGGTCGTATACACAACCTCAACCCATTGACTCCGCTCTCCTTGTCTTCGCCCTCATCCTCTGGGTATCCTTCGCTTGTTTCCTTGCTTGACTGACACTCATTCTAACTTCCTCCATAACTTTCTTCTCCAAACCATCAACCTCCACCTCATCTAGCACGAATCTCCCCAAATTTCCCTGTCTCCACCTCTGAATAACCCAAAGTGCTGCAGCCTCTACATCCGGCACCCCTCCCTTCCCTAACCGTCCCGTTTTCCTACAAACCGCCTCTAGAAACTGTACAATATCATTCGTTTCCTCGCAGTATTCTTTATACACGCTCCCTCCCACTTTTAAATTAATATGAAAGAGTAAATAATCCGCTAATGTCGTTGGCGCAATAATAGTATCCTTGACACTTCCCACCAACGCCAGTTTCAACATACTATCCGTATCCGGTACGAAAGGTACAAATACACCGGGAGTATCTACTAAATAGACACCCTCTGTTCCTGCTTCCGGGTCCGGATCGACTATTTTGACACCTGATGCGATTTTTCTCGTGATACCGGGTTGGGCACCTGTAAATGCTGCTTTGCCTCTATTTACACCAGCCATGCGTAGAGCATTTAATAAAGAAGATTTTCCAACATTAGGCATACCCACTACAAGAATTCGAGAACCGGTTAGGGATTGGTGCGCAAGACCATGTTCTTTGCAGAGTGAAAGAATGGTTTGGATATCGGATTTGGATTTGTGATTTGAGAAGAGAGTGGAGGAGGGCTTATGCCAATCTTTTATAATTGCTTCTCTCTGTTATTCCCCAGTAATTAGCTTATCGAATCTCGAGTCTGTATACATGTAAGGAAATTCGTACCCTTTTATCCACAGCCAAACCTTGATACCCCAAATCCCGTTTCGTATAAACGATGACTCTTTCTCTTCCCGCGAGCGACTGCTCAAATAACGGATTTCGAGATGTGAGAGGGACTCTGTAGTCTCGACATTCTATAATGAGGTCGATGGATGAGAGCATGGTTTTCATTCGCGAGAGACCGGATGCATGATGGCCTAGGTAGTACGATCGAGGGAGAGAAAGTTGTTGGGGGAACGCGGTACGAGGTATGAATTGTGCCATTTTGATGGCGGGTTGTTAGATGTTACCGGGGGAGCATGGCAATTGCTGAGTTCAGGAGAGTGCTTTTGTTGAATGTATTGGATATCGACATGCTGAAGTTTAAGATAAGGCTGAAAGGTTAAAATTTTGGATTTCTGAGGTTACATAAGGCTGACGAATTAGAGCTAAGAATAACGAACGCTAATGCACGGCAAGTCAACGAACCTTGTTGATATGATGAAATTCAAATTATCTGACAAGGCTGAAGATCATGAACTTTCGTAGGAGTAACCTTTAAGGACCTCAATCGACATGTATTATATTTTAAGCTTCATATCTTCTGAAAATTGATACTGCGATTCTCAATTGCTTGCCATCAATCATTGATTTCTCTCTCTTAAGCAAGAAATAGTTGAGATGGCTCTCTAGATTCATGTCATTCAGTGATGTAGTGGTCTTGTAGTATTCATGTTTCAATGATTGCTTCTTAACTCCAGCATTTTGTTGAACTTTTACCAAGTCGTGATCTACCAAGTCATGATCGAATCCGCGATAGAACTCCTTTTATGTCGTTTTGCCTCTTTCGCCAATCGCGATTCCATCGTCGATGCAGTGTGCACTCTGGTCTGCCTGGTGCAATGAATAGATTTGTCATTCGTATATTCTCTTCCTTAACATTGTTAATTTCGCCGCTGGTTCTCGAAATGTCTCCGACTTGAGACACTATATTTTTTGCTGACTTCTTGTGTCTGTTTAATCATATTGGATATGCTCATTCGTCTTGTTGCACCATTGATTATGATTCTCGTTGGTCTACTTATATAGGAGACTTCCAATTCGAGTAGAATGCGTTCTGGGTTGAGTTTGGGCAGTGTTGCTATCGAATATCTGCATCAAAGCAAGTTGAAAACATGAAAAAATTATCCCATTTGGATGGAAGAATCCACAGCCATCGTCCTTTCCAAATACAAACGTTATGGTATTTATTCCAAGATGTCTTGATCAAATGATCCCAATGTCGGTGTACAGTGTATTTTCGGTCGGATTTAGACTCTCGCTATGGCATTCATCTTAGCGTTATGGATGGATAAGACCACGACGATGTTTCAAGAGACTATTTTCTGGGTATCACCATGCGTATATCCCTCAAGCCGATCCGTCTATTCCCGCACACGTGAAAACAATGAGATTAGACGGGCCGTAAAAAATAAAGTTCGCGATTTTTTCTAGTTCTAAGACATACACATTAAAGCGACAACATTATCGTCTTCACCGAACACGGATGGAAACAATCGTAATCTTGCTTACACTTTCGACTGTATTCTAGACCCGCTCTCGCCGCTTCATCACTCTAAGATTCGGAAGAACTTGGTTGGCTCCGATGGAAAATCAGGTCTCCGGATTACTGGGTATAGAATTGTGGCGACATCGGGTATGGGATTCAAAGTAGACCATCAATACAATAAGTGGGATGTTGACACAGGAGTTAAGGAAGGGAGTACAGGAGAGAAGACAAGAGAAGAAACCAACGGTTGTGTAGAGAAGCTGCTGTTAATGATGGCCCGAGTATAATTCAATTAATTGTTCTTGAATGTGATAACCAATGTAGGACCTGCTAATTGTTGATTCCCAATGACTTTATAAATAATCGTCGATTTCTTCTTTGATATAAAATACAATTCGACAGCATTCCCCCTTTTTGTTTATTTCTCAACCTTCACTCCAACTTCACTCTAAATTCACTTCATTTCTTCCTCGCAAATCATCTATCACACAAGGTGCATGCTTCAGGATTAGTCACCCCCTACGTATTTACCAAAAGAGTGAATTCTCCACTTATTTGACCCCACCATATGACGCCGGAGGGGTGAAGTTAGAAACCGAACTCCTGTCTCAACAACATAAAAAACCTTTCAACCTCTTTCTCACTCGAAAATCCATCATACCATTTTCATATTACTTCCTTTTAACAAATTTCAAACAAGATACCCCCAAAACAACCAAATATCATAATCATGCCTTCTTCATTAGATCAACTCAAAGCTTCTGGCACCGTAAGTAAACAATCTGTCTTTATTTATTGATGGCTGGTCGACGGGACACTCGGGTCCAGCCCGGAACTCTAGGGAAACTCTTGTGAAGTTGATGAAATTTGAGGATATACTTAGGAATACAGTCTGCTAACCATTACTTTGTCATAACAGACCGTTGTCTCTGACTCTGGTAAGTTTCTAATCCATCATTGCAACTGCTTGAAGCTTTGACTGACTCCTATTTTTCTCTAGGTGACTTTGCTTGTACGTTATCATCTAAACAACTTCTCGCCAATTCTACAATCAACTACTAACAGATATTATTAGCCATTGCCAAATACCAACCACAAGATGCCACCACCAACCCATCGTTGATCCTCGCTGCCTCTAAAAAGGCTGAATACGCCAAGCTCATCGATACCGCAGTCGCATTCGGAAAGGAGGTCGACGGTGACCTCGAAAAGAAGACTGATGCCACTCTCGATCGTCTCCTCGTCGAGTTCGGTAAGGAAATCTTGAAGGTCGTCCCAGGAAAGGTTTCAACCGAGGTTGATGCCCGTTTCTCTTTCGACACAAAGGCCACCATCAACAAGGCCCTCAGAATTATCGACGTATGTTACATGCCTATTCATGTCCATTCCTTGAGACGAATGTACCTCAATTACAATGAGTTTGATACTGACATGTGTCTCATCTAGCTTTACAAGGAGCAAGGTATCGATAAGTCCCGCATCTTGATTAAGATTGCTTCCACCTGGGAAGGTATCCAAGCCGCCCGTGTCCTCCAACGCGACCACGGAATCAACTGCAACCTTACCCTCCTCTTTTCCAAATCCCAAGCCGTTGCTTGTGCCGAAGCCGGTGCTTTCCTCATCTCTCCATTCGTCGGCCGTATCCTCGATTGGTACAAGGCCTCCACCGGAAAGACCTACTCCGCCCAAGAAGACCCGGGTGTCGAGTCCGTTAAGGCTATCTTCGACTACTACAAGAAGTACGGATACAAGACCATCGTTATGGGAGCTTCTTTCCGTAACGTTGGTGAAATCACTGAGCTTGCTGGATGTGATTACCTCACCATCTCACCAAACTTGTTGGAGGAGTTGATGAACTCCGAAGAGGCTGTCCCTAAGAAGTTGATCGCCGAGAACGCTAGCAGTTTGGATATCGAGAAATTGACCTACATTGATGATGAGGCCGAGTTCAGATTTGCATTCAACGAGGATGCTATGGCTGTTGAGAAATTGAGAGAGGGTATCAGCAAGTTTGCTGCTGATGCTGTCACCTTGAAGGATATCTTGAAGGCTAAGTTGCAATAAATTGCTTTTGAGTCTCGGGGTTCGGTGAATGATTTTATAGTTATTGATTGTCACGGAGGTCAAAATTGAAAGACCGGATAAAGTACGATTTGTATTTACGCGTGGCCAGACATGAATTTAAACAAATGAAACGATTTGATGATTAATTAATTATTTTCAATGCTTGCTATGATGCGACATGCTGTTGTGAGCTGATGTCGGATTGAAATTGAGTCGTTCTGGAAGGTATGGGGGCATGGGTACCTTTTGTTGATTTTTGAGATGTGTACTTAAGTATATTGTCTGTTATGAATTGTGAGTGGTGTTCATGAAGAAATTGTATGGGGATGTTGAAGATGTATGCCAATATTTCTTTCTTGGCATTAGACGATCGATTACTCAAAGTATGAAAACCCATCCAGCGTCCACGTGTTCATGTTAGCAAACCGCTTTGGGATGGAGTTGCATGCAAGTGGGACGCATATAAAGTTTGATAATAATTGAGATTGATCACGGTCAAATCAAATTATCAATATAATCATTTGAGTACATCCAAACGAGACATCTTCGTATTTGACATGCAGTTGGATGATGAGATTTGGGTGATGAAGATTAGTTTGTAATTTGTAATATCTTACAGTTCCACCGAATGTTGAGGGTGATTGGATGAAATTTCAGTTCTGAAATAGGGGTATCGATACCCATCCTACGAGACCAACAATATTTTATCCAGCTATGGGAAGTATCAACGCCCTGGGAGATTTTAAAAAACGCGAAGAAAGGGAGATAGAAATAGGATGGGAGAGGAATAAATTGTATATTCATTTGGCGGCGAGAAATAATCCAGGGACGTTTCATTGGAGTTTGTACTTGACGGAGGAGAAACCGGAGAGGGGATGGGTGTATCATGTTTTTGACCCGGTACCGGATAGGTGGGTTTTGGAGATGTTGGGGGGAGATGGGGAGGAGGAAAGGGTGAAGGAGAAGAGAAATAGAGATAGTAGTGAGGACTCTGAATCACCAGGCCAGGAGTCCGGGGGAGATGTTGACCAGCTAATAGTTGGGCCTGAAAAGGAAAGCAAAGAAGGACAAGAGGATGTGAAAGAAATCAAGAAGAAGTATGAAGATAAACGAAAGCGAGTGTCGGAAGATACAGGACATGGCAGCGATGAAATAAGCGATGTAGATGGGCAGTTGGAAAGTGATAGGATTGTGAAAGAAAAAGAAGAGGATAGGAAACACAAGAGGAACAAGACAGACAATGAGGAAAATAAAGAAAAGAATGACGGCTCATATGGTCTGGAGGATCCTCGCAACAGCAAGAACCACGACGCAAAAGATAACAACCACACATTCCTCACCTCATCTTCTCTCCTTGCCGCCATTGAAATCGGAACCGACATCCAAGATATGCGAGAGATAATCGAAGAAACGATATCCACCGAATGGACGACGGGGAGGAAGAAGATCGCAAAAGGGGAGAAAATCTGTCGAGAGTTTTTGTTGAAATGTGTTGAGGAATTGGAATCGGTGGGTGTGTTGAGTTTTAGGGATGGGAAAGGGATTGAAGATGTAGAGAGAGAAGCGGAGGAGTTTGGGTTGTTGAGTGATCCGGCTTTGAATGTGGCGGCGAGGAGGGGGAGAGTGTGGAAGAGTAGGGTTGTGGAGTGAGGAGGGGGGTGGTTTGAGGGGGAGGGGAGGAAAGGGAAGGAAGAGAGAGGTGGAATTTTGCGGCGGCAATGCAAAGCTGAGTCATCTGATTTGACCTGGCGTCTAAGATCGTTACGAGTTTGTATACCCGCTTTATTAAATTTCAGAACATTTGGCTACAATACACTTTTTTTCTTCTTCTTCTTCTTCTTCTTTCTTGATTTCTCATAGATTGAGAATGCGCGGGCGGCTACCCCGATTATTGGGAGAAGACCAGATCACTATATAGTATGCCAGGCGATGCATTCTAGGAACCACATTCGCAGCGCGTGATCTCCGGCTTTGAAGATGAACTAGCGACGCAGATATGGCTTTAGGATCGCTCGGATCTGTTTTGAGAGGGGGTGCGGAGGGGACATGGAAAAGAAAGAGGGGAGGCGAAAAAAATATAGGAGTCATTAAGCGACATTGAGATTGAAAAATCGATATGCTCACAGTATCTGTTTTTAGAATGAAGATCGATGCCCACTTCGATATGTATATATATAGCCAATTCAATCACATCAAACGAAGCTCTAAACCCACCACTCAATAAATTCACACACGCAACTCTCCTTTCTTCCCAGAGAAAATCCCCGAAATTCAAATACAAGTTGCAACATAGCAAAATCTAAAACCTGTAATGCTCCAAATCCGAATCAAAGATTTCGACTGATGCGCAATGGATAATGGTTTGTCCAAATCGATGACTTCGTTTAAACATAACACATTCTGTCTAAGAACTTGCGAGAAAATCACCATTTCGAGGTCCTTATCGAAAGGTTTTATATAAAATAAAAGTATAAAATAATAAAATTATATATATATACATGAAAATCAATTATCCAAAATCGACTCTAAAACAATACTTAGTTTAAAGTTTAGAGTCTGCAACAAAATCATCTTTCAGTCATATAACTCAAACGATATATCAACATCAAACCCCGAGCTTGTTAACACCAAGGGAAACATCATCGCTCTCTCTCTGTCTCTCTTCCCTTCTCTCTTTAGTGAACAAAAAAAAAAAGAAAAGATGTTGAAAAAAAAGAGGAGAAGAATTGCGATTCTAAACGACATGTTTGAGAAGAACATGTGCGATTGCACGCCCTTGATATATTCTCAATATCAATCTTGTAGACTTGAATATAATCAATCAATCATAAACAATCACAAAAACAATTTCTGAAACCCAACTGTCATTTTACGATTGAAGAATTCGTGTCACATACACATACACATACACATACACATACACACATCAATCTCTCAATTCCGCGAGTAAAAGGATTCATTTAATCTAGTCCAGTCCAGTCCAACCAATATAGTCAGGTAGCAAGACCAAGACCTAGAGATACGTAGGTAGGTAGGTAGATAGGTATCAACTTCTCCCATGCCAGCCAACCAACCACTCACTCCCTTTCCCTCCCCATGCAGACCAACCAATCCATCCCCATCCATCCACCAAAAAGACTTTTATAAACCCCATGCAAATGATCCATCCATCCAGCGTGAGTCATGATGCAATGCCATAAAAAGAGAACGGATGTATCACCATGCTATGCTATGAAATGCCATGCCATACCATGCAAGAAACAAGCTCGCAATACATTCTCAAGAATTATCAAAAGCAGCAATAAAATGAGCCGAGGAACAGTAAGAGAAATTCATGATGTTTAGTAGTTGAGTATTGGCCAGCCTTCATCTCCAATGCCAATTTAATCTTCATAAGCATCACCATACTCCCACATACCCTGGCGATTCTGTCTAGCCTCGGTTTGACTTTGAGTCAAACTCTTAATAACATCCGCAAATCCCTTCTCCCAACCCTTCAACTTAGTTGGAACCATGCTAAGACCCATAGCTACGATATCATTATTGATGCTATCGTTCAAATTTTGACTCTTAGTATCGAACAATGTGACATACAAAGTTCCATCTGGAGCTGTATAATCTACATTTGCGACGAGTTCCCGATCGGCGGTGTTGTGGGTAAGATATCTAGTTGCCTCATTCATATAATCCTTGTCTGTAGGAAATTGAAGAAGAGTTAAGATAGCATCAACGGCTTGTGGGCGAAGTTTTTGCGTTGAAAATTGTGGTTGTGAAAGTGGTCGGAGACGAGACCAAGGAATCTTCTCGCTGTTACCATAATCGATGTAAACAACTTCTGCTTCCTTAGCAGTACGATCATTGGAGCGTATGCGACCACGATACCATTGACCATCCTCGGAGAACTTGGCCGCAACGTAATCGCCAGCCTTTGGTGGACCGGGGAGACCAGTTGAGTTGGATGGGTTCAAGTGGAAAGACTTGAATTGAGTCATCAAAGTCTCAAGAGCCGAAGTACCAGTACCAATGATTTGGAGTTTTAACTTTCCATCCTCATTAATTTGGGTGACAATAACATCTCTGTAATCCTTTTCTCTCTTGATTTGAGTGACTTCATCATCATTGGCAGGCTGGTATTCTTCTTCCTCCACATCTAAAGATGGATCCCAATCTGCCCAAAGACCCTTTCGAGCCTCCTTTGCACGCTTCTCAGCTGCTAATAATTCCTTCGAGTTTCCGGATTGTTCGGCAGAGTGTTGATGAACAGTTGCATAACCTTCCTCAACCAAGATTTTACCAAAGCTCTCCTTGTTGATGTAAAGTTCACCAATGAAGCCACCAACCTTATCGGTGTTATATACATCGATTTCAACATCACGTTGTGATAATCTTCGTGTAGCTAAATCGTGTGCTTCCTTGCCAAATGGTTCGCTCTTATCGTTTGGATTTCTAGCAGATTTGGGAGCTCGAATACCAGCAAGAACAAAGTTGAGTTTGATGCCTTCACGAGGCACGAGTACAACAAATCGGCCGCCCCCCTTGACAAAGTCAACAATAGCTGGAATTCTCTTTTGTCGTTGCAATGATCCAACATGTAGCTTGGCCTTTTGGACAGTCTCAGATGCATCGGCATATTGCTTTGCTTTTGCAGCCTTTCCAGACCACATTCCTTTCTTTTCTTCCTTGGCTTTCTCTTGTGCAGCCAATAAATCGTCGTAGTTAGGAGCTCGGTCGGTGTCATCTCTTCGATGGCGGATTACGGAAGCCCAACCTTCTTGAACCAATTGCAATCCAATATTCTTATCATTTAAAGTAACGGTGGCAACTTCCTTTGCGTCATAATCTTCAGTGCCTGGTCTTGATCCATCGATGCTAATTCGGACATGTTTTCCAATCAGGCGTTTTCGAAGGAATTCCTTAGCTTCGTCTCTAAAAGGTGCTTCAGATGACTCGGTAGGTCTAGGTCCACGGATACTACTAATGTTTATGCGCTTCTCAACACCTGCCTTGTTCTGAACAAAAATTTGATCGGCGCTGAAGATTTTGGTAACAGTTGCTTCGAGACTTCCACCTGCACCGTTGTTCTTTACAACATGGTCCTTGAACAGACCGAGTTTAGCATGTTGTGCACGCTTTTCAGCCTCACGTAATGTTGCCATATCTGAGCCAAGGAGTGTTGAATGGAAATCGGTGCATCGTGCAAGCCCAGCTTCGAGGATAAACTTAGCAATAGTTCCCTTGGGATGGATGACTGAAGCAATGAGTTGGTTTTGTGGGCTAAGTCCAAGAATATGGATTTTAACATTTCTTTGCAATAATCTTTCCTCGACGAAACGTCGTGCTTCGTTTCCAAATGGTTCCGCAGGAGCTGTTTGTCCATTCGATGGGTTGACTCGCTCAGTAGCTGGTGCGCGAATACCAGCAACCAAAGTCATAACTAATTATTGTCAGTTTATTATTTCACACACAGGAATCTGCTTAACCGACCTTGAATATGCTGTGTAGGAGTAACAATCAGACGCACAAGCATTCGATCACCACTCAATATACGTTCGACCAAGCCATCCACTGTTTTTCCCTTCCATGTATCTAAGAAAGACTCTGGGTTGCCCATGTCATGCTGGACCTCAATACGTCCACCATTTTCTTGCCATAGACCCTTGTCTTCACTGCGAGCGGTAGCTTCGTATAAACGTAAGGCATCGAGTTGTTGAAGAGCCGATTCCGAGTCTTCCTTTCGGCCAGCATCTTCTCTCAATTTGAGCCAACCTTCCTTTATCATTTCTTCGGGTAGTTTGGTTCCATCATTGAGAAAGACAAGTCCATATTCGCGCTTAGTATTTGGAATTTGGTACAATACTTGGAATTGTACAACCTTGCCCACTACTAATTTTCGTAAGGCATCGCGGGACTGAAATGCAAACGGTTCATCGCCTTCCTTTCGCAGATGTGGTGAAGTGCAATAAGCTAAGGACAAAATGCGCTCGAGGTCGGGGTTCTCAACTGAGGTAAGTACAAGACTGTCGCCGCTCAAGACGGATTTAACTTTGGCTTGGTTGAGAACCATTTTGCTGTAATTGGATGGAGGTACGTTTGCAAGTCGTTTCTTTCCAAGTGGTGGGATTCGGGGACTAGGAAATGGTTCAGGTAGGTTAGCAGATTCCTGAGAAGCTTTTGATGTCGATGAGCTGCTAGAAGATTTGCGGTCATTAGAAATGCCTGCCGCAGAGCCAATCTTGAATGTTTTGACACCCATTTTGATTATAATGAAAGATTCAACAATGGTGTAGGTATAGGTATAGGCATAGGCATGGGTATGCGTGTAGTTGTAGTTGTAATTCTTGTTGTAAAGTTATTGAGTTCGAGTAAAAGAGAGTTGTTTGTCTCTGCGATTTGAGTTGCAGATACTAGGTAGGTTTAAGTAGTCTAGGTGTTGCGGAATGATATTGAATCTCGTCAAAGCAATACAGTAGAATGTTTTCGTTTATATATGTTCGAGATACAATCTGCTGGGTGCCGCATGAAATCTGGTTTGAATGAAAGTGAATCTCGAAGTATGATGTGCGAAATCGAAATTGGAAATTAGACTTTCCAAATCTGGGTTATAATATTTTTTAAAAGGTGAAGCTCCTTCTCCGGTTTGTGGTTGAGTGTCGAATGAACCGATCATGGTGAAAATCGACAAATTGAAGCTAGTTTTGGGAGTGTTGACTGGTCATCAATTTCCCCCTTCTCATGAATTCACTTCTCTCATCCAATGAATCTCCTCCCAATTTCTGATTCTCAATTCGTTCATTCATACCTAGGTAGGTAGCCTTCTCACAACCTCCATTTAAGTGGCGTAGAATGCGGATTGCGGCAGGCAGTTCTTGTATACATATGCGGTGAGGGTGAGGGTGAGGGTGAGGATGAGGGGAAGGAGGAAAAGGGAATATTGTACAACTTACATAAGGAATCAAGTAAAATGCAATAGATAGTAAAAATATGCAGAATATAATTTTATATTCAATGAGCAAAAGAATCGAATATATCAGGTATTCCGATTCTCGTTAAATAGTAAATTAGATGGTAAACTAATGAAGATGGAAAGAGGTCAAGTGTTCTCTTGGAGCTTCATCATCCATTTAGATGAGGCTACATTTTATATAATTCCATTACTGTAAGGTCCCATTGAACCCTTGATGTGGGGTAATGATCCTGAAGAGATCATTGGTGCATGAAGCGAAGATGTATTTCAATAGAGCTTTAATCCATGTTGTCCGGAGATCATGTTCGAAATGTATGGTTAACCTTCAGCCAGCTGGGAGGTATATGTAACGTACACTGTCTTGGGCAGGTAGGTGAGAACTCTGTTGTAATTTAACATAATGCAACTGAAGTGAAAATGGAGAATTATATTGATTTCAATACTCGAGTACCTAGGTAGTAGTTATAATAAGCAAACCTCAATGGCGGGATGACGGGATAACGGGATAACGGGAGCTTAACTACATATAAATCGTCAGCCTCGGTCACCAGGACAAAATGATGCAATATCGTACTATATATTCCAAGTTAATCATTGCTTGTTCTTTGTGAAGCAAGCCTCAATTCGATATAGTAGTTTGTAAAAATCATAAATGACAGTATTTAACACTCGAATCAAGCTTACAATACAATCATTGACCTCGGAGCTGAGATGAACATAGCTTTTTCCTGTTCAGTTCAATAATTCATAAATCATAAATTGATCAAATTCATTGGAGTAAAATGACTGCTTTTCTGTTGAAACTAGACACAGCAGGTAAACTAAGCTAAACTATTCATACCCCCTTTTCATGTTCATCAGATCATATCATTTCGTTTCATACCATTTTGTGTGCTACACCATTTATGCAGCAACACCGATGACACCTATGGGAACATTAGTAATGTGTTCAATACCTGCATCTTCAGTGAATGAATGACATACCACAAGCTGGTCTGGTTCCGGCGTTACCAGTCTTCTTGGACTCTTCGTTCTCTCCCTTACCGAGATCATCAGTTCCGGAGTGGACAACAACGGTACGCTGAAAGGGTTGTTAGTAATTATACATCAATGATGCGAGAGAGTACATACGCCAATGACACTCAATGGACCAATCAACTTAATGTGACTGTCTTGAACGGAACCAGTAGCATTTCCTTGGGCATCAGTCTTGAAGTTTCCAAGATCACCTACATGGCGAACCTCATCGGTAGGAGCACCGTGGGTCTGACCGTGTGGGTTGACTAAAATATCGAGTCAGCCTTATGTTCCGTTATATGTATACTCCATCCAAAGCTTGAGAATCGTACAATGAGGACCGGCAGATGTGCAGCCGTTAGTGTTGTCGCCGAATTGATGAACGTGCATGCCACGCTCAGCATTGGCATCGTTTCCGGTGATGTTCCATGTGATGGTAGTTGGGGAGTTCTCTTCGGATTGCTCGAAAGTAACGGTACCGGAGATCTTGGAGTCACCTCGGACGGTAGCAACTGAAATAGAAAGAGCCAGGGTTAGTATATATTTTCATGCCATATTTAAGACCGTGAAACAATGAAAGATAAAAAAGGAATGCAAGATATGAGAGTGATGTAGATTAGATGCTTGATTGGAGATAGTTTACCCATCCGGGTATCCCATTGACAGAGGAAATGTGCTCAAAAGCTCTCTAGCTGACCCCGCCATTGGTTACAGCATTAAATATGTGGGGTAGGGACGGCAGAAATCGATATTATAGATATAAAACGTACCTGCTTTAACCATTTTGATGGATTATGTTATTATACTTGTTGATTTGGGAGTTTTTGAGGTTCTAAATGAGAATTTTGAAGTTGTTGTCGATTGCAAGAAACAGTAGAATAGGAAAGAAAGAGGAGGGGTGGGAACTCGTTGGAAGCTTTGAACATTCCACAACGAAAGTGGGGTTTGGTAAATGGCAATTCATCTGCACGATTATCAATTCAATCATCTTTATTTCCGAACGCCGGACGAATCAAGTCTGGCTCCTGGATACCTTTTGCTGTGAGATTACATAATCGTTCGTAGTTGTCCAACACTGACGTCGATGGAAAGCTAATGACTTCACAGTACCAGCTGAGTAGTTAATAACATGTAAATGCTCAGAATTGAGTTTAACGAGCCTTGAATATCTCAATCTAATGCTCTGGTACTCCTTCTCAAAGCATCGCTCTTCGAAGTCTTCTCCATCGTCGCCAAGCTCAGAGTCGTCCTCATCAACATGAACACTCCATTCGTCGCCCGGTCACTACTTCTTGCTGAGATGCCAATAAAACCAACAATGCCCGGATTTGCTTATATCGAGAACCAGAGGACAGAACTCTTCCGGCAATTGTCTTCCTTGCTGGGTTTCTACCAGGCACCGGTATTGTAATCGTCAATAGCTTCGACACCACAGCGCATATGAGTGAAGAATTCCCGTAGCCGCATAAGCATATACCGCCAAATCACACTGTGTACAGCAAAGATATGTTGTGCTGCCGGGTTCACTGTGATTTTCATGCTCTCCTTCTGTACGGAGAAGCCTGAGGACATCCTTGCCCATATTCAGCCACCGTTTCAAATATTTTCCCATTCACACGACTTCATGCCACTGGCAATCATCAGTATGATGATATGGTAATTACGATAATTGGTCTTCTTTATTGCCACAGCAAGCCAAGGTGGTGAGTACATATTGACTTAACATACAAAAAGCAGCGCCTCTTTACCCCTGAATTTCAAGCGCCAGTGCTTTTGTCGTAAGGTTCGCAATTTTCGTGATCAATTGGATTATTTATGCCAAGACACATAATACAGCAATGTTCCTCATACTGCCTTTGTCTGTGAAGGTTCCGCGATCATAGAAAAGTCAACGCTGTCAGTTCATAGGAGGAGATCAATAGGGGCTTCGGGAAAGTAAAACGACTGAAAGGATTTCTGAACATCATTTTGCCCAAACCTCCACATAGGGCTAAGTACTAAGAAAGAGCCGTTTGGAGACATTCTTATCAAAAGAATTAATTGGCGAACTTGGCTACCAGAGCCCACAGATATCTTATAATCTGACCATGCGCTGGCTAATTGTGAATCAGTGGTGACACGTGTAGGGATAATCTATAGACATGGCTGTAATATTAAACTGATGAATGGTGAAATGTAGAAGAAATTGGAATGCCAATAAATGTGAGGATAGAATGAAGCACGCGGTCTTTGTTGATACTGATAAACATGTAGTTCAATGTTTTCTCTGTGCTCTGAAATCTGAAATCTGAACTCATACTCAAGTTTGATGTTACTGACTTCCCTTTCATCACATGGGATCCACGTGGAATGTGACTTTAAGGAGTTCGGGATGAAGAACTACTGGAGACCCTTAATCCTTCTCAAACCTCTTTCTGGCACAACATTGACGATCAATATTTGATCTCATTGATCCTGTACTTCATCTAACCTAAGGGCTTCGGATTGGGGACCCGATCACACTTTTAAGAATAACCTTACTTGAGACGATTGACATGATTGACATGATTAACAGAAGTAGGTATGCTATGACAGAAAATCTAACATCAGATCCTAGATTATAGCTTACCTTTGATACATGTATCTGCATTTTGTGCCGTCGTCTTGCATTTTTGAATGATGTTAGCTACACACACACAGCCCTACCATGAGGCTTAACCCATTCTTTTCCTTTCTTTTTACTGTGCCATCCATCATTGATGTAATATATCCCCAGACGGTAATGTGTGAGCGAGGCGAAGTTTTTTGAAGTCGCAACACCAATGAAACGATGATGAATGAATGGTAAAAGGGTTGAGATGTATGAATGTATGAAGATACCTAGTATGGATGTATGTATGAATGAATGAAAGAATGAACGAACAAATGATTACCAAGCTAATAAGCTTATTGATTGATTGATTGATGATTGATTGATTGAATTGCTTGACGCGTACAGAGTACTTCCCCCCCCCCCATTGATCAATAATTAAGAAAGGTCTAGATATAGAATTTAATCTTACAATGATTTAGATCTTATTATGATAATTACATCTGGGCATAAATAACCTTTTTAAAAGTGGTGGTCAATCAAACCAATCAACATTCGAGAGCTTGCGACGACACTCAGCTGCTCCAGAACATCTTATAGTACAATGTAATAATAAATATTACCTACCCACCTGGTATACAAAGATAAAGACCAAAATCAAAATCAAATCAAAGTCAAAATCAAAAGCATATACGACTTCACAGACAACAAACACATACAACTACATACCTGCCTTTGAATAGGACAAAAGATACAAGGCTATACCATCTTCTACTTGACTCACTTATTACTTACTCAGTCACTCGCTTTCATTTAAATAACTACTACAAATATCTTGATCTTTTTGGAAATCTTTGCTTATTATCACAACATTCCCTTCCCCCGCAGAAAAATCTAAAGGATCATTTGTTAGTCCCCAGTCAAGATTGGATTGGATTGCTTTGATACGGAGACTCCGAATACCCGTATTGAAATCTCCCACATTGTCGCAAAACCTGGGCAAGCAAGCATTTTTACACGACACCGCGCATAAGCTCAGCATTGAGACGACGACGTTTCTTGATTCTCTGGAAAACTCGACACTCACTGACGCTCCATTAAAATCGACCGATTAGCTATCTTTCCCCCTAAGCACAATCTCCCCAACGAGCAGCAAATGGGAATCATCTCGACTGTCTAATCGCGCGGAGCAAGCCAGATGCTCAGAAACTAAGATACAATCATAATAAGCTGGCTGGTCGATTCGCAGATTCCCAGATTTGTTACTGTACATACGAATTTATTAGGAACTTGAGCTCTTGCGCAGATTCGTATTATCGCAACCATGTCCTTCCACGCAAATGGTGGGCGACGTTACGGACATGTACCTCCAGCACAATACGGTGCATCAACAGGTCAACCCTCGAATAACTCGAGTCAAGGCTTGCATAGGCAGTCTAGTTTTGACAATGGAGATGATGCTGCATTTTTTGACCCGGGTAATAGCGGATACCAACCTGCCCCGCCATCATCGGCGAGGGCTTCAATGCCATCAGAAGAATTATACATACCAAATAACTCAATGAGCCCACAATCGCCTGGCAGATCGTCATTTGGAACACCTGGTAGTCCCGCTTTATCGGGATATCAACATCAATACCAACCTTTGAATGGATCTCAGTCCCCCTCACTTCCCCAACAGCCTGCATATAACCCTCAGAACTTTGCCAGGTCTCAGTCGCACTCGCAGCCTTCACAATATCGCCCTCAACCCTCATATAGCCCGAGTATTTCCAGTCAACACCAATACTCAAATTCTACATCTTCTAATCATCAACCGTATAATCCTGCAGCTTATCAGCCCTCGCAATATCCTACACGCGCTTCGTCTACTGCCTCTGCGTACAACAATTACAACAATTCCTATGCGCAAACTCCTACCTCTACATCGGCATCGTATTGGTCATACAATTCTTCTTCTTCATCGCCTCCAGCTCGCGCAAGTGCTATATATGAAAGTTACATGGATTCGCCACCTTTGAGAAGTCCAAGCTATGCTTCTCACTCGGCTCCATTACCCCCAAGGCAGGCTTCATATAATCCACCGCCTTCTACAACTCCATATCCAACTAACGGGGACAATTTTGCTGAAGACGACTATGATTACAGGAGAACTACGCAAATGCCCACATACCCGAACTTTCCCGGTGGTGTTCTTCGAGCGAATTCAACTGACTCCATACCTCAAGAAATCCCTCCTATTCCTCCGCCCAAACGTTCTTCGACAAATTCTTCAAATGCCCCTGTGATACCTATGCCTGCCTCTCCTGGAACCACGCTACAGAGACACCCAACGCAAAGACCCTTACCTAGTGCGCCAATGGAACAAGGTATCGGAGATGAAGATGATTGGGGTCTAGGAATACAAGGTAAGACAGATGAAGAACTTGCCCAAGAACAAATCTTTGCGGATATTGGAGATGCCCTTGGAACTTCCCACCGGAATGGAGACCTTCTGGATGGTGAATTACATCGATATGACTCAAGAGCAACTACTGTTCATTCTGGTGCTGGTGTTGACCGTTTTCCATCTACAGCTTCTACATTACATACCGAGGGAACTTCTTACGATGATTACGAAGATGACGAAAGCGATTTGGAAGCAGCTGCTGGCCTCGAAGCTATGCGCATTGCCGAAGAACAAGAATCTCATGGACTAGGTTCGGGGGGCTTAAGTTTTGGTGGACCATACGAAGGACAACCATCATATTACGAGGGACAACCATCACATCAAACTCAGCTACCTCAAGGGGAAAGTAGTGATAGTGATTACAAAGGTATGGATTTAGGCCTTGCTGGCGGTGGCTACGACGCACATATGTCTTATGGAGATGATTTTGCTGGTATGAGTACAGAGCATAGCAGTGAGATGGAAGATCAAAGTCGACCATTACCGACACCGCACCAACTTAGTCGTTCTGATAGTCGCGCTCAAAGAGGTGGTTTGGGAGGAATGGCTGACTACTCAATGCCTGGCGAGGGCGAACTTCATCCTTTCCCTGCTTTTGAGGAAGCCAGGGTTGATAATTATGGTACAGGCGGCCTAGAAAGGCCAACTTCTCATGCTCACCGGTTGAGCTTTGACGAAGGTGATGAAAATTCAATTCAATCTCGAATTTCAGATTCTCGGCAAAGTGGTAGGTCTGGAAGTGATAGCCCCCCGAGAGATGAAATTCCAGATATGTTCTACCATCCGGGGATGACTCCAGGATCTTACCAGCGGCCTCTTCCTGCAGTTCCTCCAATGTCCGAAAATAGGACACCGCAATTACAACCAGCTGGCTCTTACCGCAATTCGCATGGTTATTCACACTCCTACTCTTCCAGTGTGGACAGCGTGAGGCCGTATCCTCCTAGTGGACCGGAAGCATACCCACAAAATACACTTCAGCCTGCCCTTCAATATGTTCCCAGATCATCATCTCTTCATAGTCACAGCAATACTGCACAAACAATACCTCCCGTTCGCTCGAAAACAGATGCCGAAGAGCGCCAAGCCAGAGCAAAGGGCAACAGACAATCTATGCTCCGCTCGGCTGCAGGACTAGATGGTTATGATGCATCTACTCCAGCGTCTCTAGGAACGCTTGATCTACCCGCCTTGCCAGCCGGCCGTCGTAAGAAGTTTTCACCTGGAAGGTTATCAACAGCCGAATTCCGCAGGTGTACAGAGCCATGGGCTTTAAGTGGAATTGCAGGTTGGATACGAGAGATGGCTGGCGGGGAGACAGGAGAAGGCGAATCAGATCTCCGAGTAAAGACTATCGAAGATGGTCTTATAGCCCTGTTCACCCATATGGTACCAACCATGAACACGGCGGATGCAGAAACTCTTAGTGAAAAAGTTGTAAAGTCTATGTTCGATGCTGGGATTTTGGTGAAAGATGAAGAATGGGTCAAATTTGGTCAAGGTGAAGTATCCGGTGTATTATGGCAATTGACAGGGTCAGGATGCTATGCGCCAAAGGTTCATGAACATGAAATCGAAGGACGATGTTATTCACATCATTGTACTCGCACACTAAAGAAGATCAACTTACAGTCCCAAACTCTGGAACCATCTAGAAAGTCCGAGGACTGGATTACTTTCTTTAAACTAACAAAGGAGATCCTTGGGGGTGTAACCAAGAAAGAGATTGAGTTACAGAATAACCTCCATGAGATAGTCATGTCGGAGGATATCTACATGGATCAGATTAACGTGTTACGCATATTATATCGAGACAATCTTGCTTCGTGGCAACCTCCCATCATCGCAAAAACGAAGATTACGAAATTTGTTGCTTCTGTTTTCGGGAAAGTCGAAGCCATTAAAGATGTTAATGAAAATCATCTACTTGCACAATTAAAGTATAGACAAAAAGAGCAAGGACCTTGGGTGACGGGCTTCAGCGACATTTTCAGAGAATGGATAAGGAAGGCCAAGTCCGCATATATCGAATATGCTGCTGGGTTCCCGTACGCCACATATCTTGTTCGGAGAGAAGCAGACAGAAATATTCTTTTCCGCCAATTTCTAGACCAAGCTCGAGACAACAAGCTCTCCGGTCGTCTAGACTGGAATACATATTTAAAAGCCCCGATCACAAGGTTGCAGCGCTATGGTCTCCTCCTTGGTACTGTTCTCAAAAATATGACCAAAGATAGCGACGAGAAAGCAACTCTAGCGATAGCTATTGAAGAAATCAAGGCGGTCACCCTAGAGTGTGATGCTAAGGTTGAGGAACAGAGTAGAAAAGTTGATATGATTGAGCTCCAATCGAAGCTCTATCTTCGCCCTGGCATGGAGCGTGTCGAGCTCAATCTGGATCATCTAGGCCGTGAGCTCCTTCATAGAGGAGATTTGCAGCGTGCAGGTAATAATCGATTCACCTGGTTGGAAACTCATGCTATCCTCTTTGATCATTACTTTGTTTTAGCCAAGAGTGTTATTCAACGAGATGCCAATGGTCTGCGGAAGAAGGAAGTTTATGATGTATCAAAACTTGTGAGTGTTGACTAACCCCCAGTTACATAGCATTACTGACATGTATTCTAGCCGATTCCAATGCAGCTTTTAGTTCTCGAGAGCAGTGACGATGATCCAGTGCAGAAATCCGCTGTAAAGGGTATTGGAGCTGTCACGACAACTGTCGCCAAGACTGCCCCAGCAAACGCTGCCGAGGCAAGGTTAATGCGTACTGCCACGAACGCTACTAGCGGACTTGAGCGAATGCAAACACTAGAGCATACAAACTCTAATAATTCAGTCTCAACTACAGCTTCCGTAACAAGACTTAATTCGAATAATGTGAACGATAACGATGCAAAGGTCATGTATCCATTCCGTATCAAGCATCTAGGCAAAGCCGAAGTTTATACTCTATATGCTCCATCGGCTGCAAATCGAGACAAGTGGTGTGATAAAATAATCGAGGCAAAAACTCGTTATGCAGCGGCTCTTTTTGCGCAAAATGCTGAGCCTTTCCGTCTTAAAGTTGTTGCTGATAGTGCTTTTGCTTATGACAACTCGACGATCTATCAGCAAAGAGCTCTCATTTCTATTTCTGGTACACCACTAGATAGAGCTGTCAGGGATATGGAACACAGTTATGGATCAAAACCTCGGCCATCTCCCGTATGCAGAGCTCAAGTAAACTGCGCAGTATCGTTTATGTCATATGGGAAACTTTTGATTGCAATTGGAACAGATTATGGGGTTTATATCTCTGAGGCATCGAATCCTCGAGGATGGTCGAGAGTAAGTACAACCTAATACCAATTTCAACAAACTTTAAGCTAATTCTGATAGACTATTCAAATGCCCAAAGTTACACAAATCGCCATTCTCGAAGATTTCTCCCTGTGCATCATCATTGCTGACAAATCTTTGGTTGCATATCATCTCGACGTAATCATTCCTGCTTCAAACTTTCCTGGGACCAATACAGACTCATCTCGACGAGCACCTCAAAAACTCTCCGGTGCTCGCGACGTATCATTCTTCGCTACAGCTCGTATGAAGGAAAGAACCCTAGTCTTCTACAAGAAAAAGGAGAGTCTTCACTCCGTCTTCAAAGTTCTAGAGCCAGTTGTTCAAAAGTCCTCGGAGAAAAAGTCTCGTCTTTTTGGTAAACGTTTCGGTGGTAACACTGAATTTTTCCGTGAATTCGACGAATTTTATATTCCAACCGAATGTTTCACCATCAATCTCTTCCAATCTTATATTGCCATCTCGACTCAAAAAGGATTTGAACTCTTGACCCTCGACAAAAAAGTACCAATGAGTATCCCAGATACCAAAAATCAAAATATAGCATCCATAGCCGCTCGACTCCAAGGTCAAAGACCTCTAGGTATGTTCAGACTTTCTGATGCTGAATTCCTTCTATGTTATGCGGAATGTGGTGTCTATGTCGATAAACATGGCGAAGTATCTCGATCCGTCATAATGGAATTCGTAGGAAGAGCTAAAACGGCAGCGATGTATGGTGCCTACTTAGTACTTTTTGATAGCGATTTTGTCGAAGTGAGGAATGCAGAGAATGGTAGATTGAGACAGGTTATTGCGGGTAGTGATGTAAGATGTCTTGATGCGGGTACAAACCCTCAGGGAGCAGGCGCAAATTCTATGGCTACTATGAATCCGATGGGTGGCGCGGGTGGGGCTATGAATAGGACGTTGAAGTTGGCAATGGCACATCCGGAAATTGTGGGGAACCAGATTGTGTTGGAGATGGTGCTTAATGAGGGGCATATGGAATAGATGGCGAGGTTGTGAGCTAGTGTGTGATCGTGTAATCGTGCAATCGAACGAACGAATGATAGGTCGGCTCGGGGGTAAAGGAATGGGTAGGAGAAGAATAGATCCTGATTGATAATGATATGAATGAATGGTTGGGCAAGCGAGTCTTGACTTTGACTACTGGACAAAAGGAGACGGGTCTGACGGGAGGGAAGGGATGGATGGAAGGGGGGGAGGAAAGTGTTTTTATGTGCATATAATACCATACCACCAGTTGTAGCTGGCGTTTTTCTAGAAATTATTGATTGTTTGATGAGGAGTTTTACTTTTCTGTTTATTCTTATTTTTGTGTTGTAACTCTTTACTCTGAATACGTTTTCGATTCTTTGGATATAAATCTCCTGAAATAGCTTTGACAGTTTGAAGGAAGTCTGAGGTGAGGGTATGATATTGTAAACCGTTATATTCTAGAGAGGATGCAGAAATTCTGGATCTTGGATGGAGTATCTGGTTTGTGAATTGGATAGGCTTGAATAGAAAAATCACGAGTTGGTTGTGCGCACTGTGTATTGGGGAGTAGGAAGGTAAATATATGGATTACTTGGAAATCTTTCACTCGGTTTAGTGGCTAGTGGCTAGTGGTTCTTGTTTTCTTTCTTTCTTAACTTCATGGCTCATGGCTTATCTACCTACCTAGTAATAGTAATAATCAGATTGTCTTGTGTGAGGGGTGGTGAGAGGGGGAGAGGGGAAAGGAGTGGACTTCCATGCTATGATTTGGATTTCTTGTTGGGTTGATTGATGTTTGATGGGGGATTTGATGGGAAATTCGGTGGAGGATTGAACGTAGAGTACAGTAGAGTGGTGTGGTGTATGTATGTATGTATGTATACCATATATAAATACCCAGTTCCAAGTTCCGCGCTTCAAGAGTCAAGAGTCAAGAGTCAAGAGTCAAGAGTCAAGAGTCAAAAGTTTCGTTTATCTTGACTTGATGACTTGGAGCTCGTCTCTGGATGCTCTCAACTACTCACTGTGGATGGGTGAAATGTTTCAGAGGGACTAGAAATTTGACTTAACTTTGAGGTGAAGTGTATATATAGTAGGGTTGAGAAATCGCATGGGGGGGATTGGGATGGGAGGGAGTCTATCGCGGATTATTTTTTGGTAAAGGATAGCTAGGTTCTTCTATATGTTGTAGTTAGAGAGGATGGAGTGATGAAGAGATTTTTGATATATTGCTGCGTTTGGTGTTAGCTTGGTTCGAGAGAATGGATCGGGGCTCTTGAATTGGATTGGATTGGATTGGATGGGGTGTGGTGTGGTGTGGTGTAGAATCATAGATTGAATGTTGTTATATGAAATTTCTGTTATTCCCAATGTGGGAGGAGAGATTCGGGTGACTACCGTTCAGGGTAAGCCATATTGAGTATCTCGTCACCTTTCTGAGAACCTCTCATTTTCTGACCTCTATCTCTTATATACTTCATTTGCAGATGATTTCCTCACCGGACTCAATACTTGTTCGGAATCCTAACTCAGGATCTCCCCACATCAATTCATCCCCAACCTGTATAATCTCAAGAAAGGCGGAAGGAAAATTAACCAAAAAATCACGAGTAACAGCATCACACTTAGGACAAGCAATACTGATACTGACGACTCCGATTGATGCGTCATTAACTTCCAAATCTCTAGATCATAGTTTTCATTCTATTTCTAGACGAGCAACCCGATATCATTTCATTCGAAATCATTATCTCAAAAACCAGGCGATATTTTCCTTCTGAAGTATTCCAACATATATGAGATTGGTAAGAGAACACAAGCGTATGTCTACAAGATAGATCCTATGTTACTTGAAGAAAATGGATAAAATCAAGTGCTTTCCAGCTCTATTGTGAACTTCACCTTATTAGGTATTTGGAGTTGCTGAATTTAGAGGAGAGTGCGTTGCTAGATCCATTCGATATCTATACGGTTCCGGGATATTAATAGTCATGCAATTGAAGATTCTGTTGCTCGTCATCTATATGAAGAATGATAAGTTGACAGATTTCAATTGGATACATGGAGTTTTATGTTATATAAAGGCACAATGTTGCTAGTTAGGTAAAGTTCAGGTTGATTTATCCTCATGTTGTTACTATTATTGTATTTGATTCGTGCTGCTTTTGGTTTTAATATTTTTCTGTTCCTTCTTTCTTCAGCCCATAGCACAATCTGTCGTCTACTTCCAAAACTTCCAAAACTTCCAAAACTTCCAAAACTGGAATATTACTTTTCAATTAGTCAAAGGGAAGGAAATTTATCTCAATAGCATCATCACATCAAACCTCTATAAAAAAAATGAGTCCAATTCCCAATATCAGTTACCAACATTCAATATCATATTCTCACAAGTCACACATTTCGCAAAAGCGGCGCTTGCCCCCACTAGTTTTTTGTACCGGCGTACCAGCCGAGCCAGCCACCCCACCATCAAAAAAAACTTGAATCCTCCATATCTCAGCCATCCTTTGACTATTTCGAATTAATTTTGATGCAAAAGAAATGGCAAAAGATTGTTGATCACTACGAGGGTCGAACTCGCGACCTTGGCGTTTTCTAGATTCTGAAGTTGATCAGGATCTATTAGCACCACGCTCTAACCAACTGAGCTAAGCGACCTGGTTATTTGATGTTGGAATATAGTTTCTAACACAATATATTCTCTTGCGGTGAGCTAAAGATAGCTAGACCTGAATGTGGTTGGGTGTGGCACTAAATGTCAAAGATTTTCAATTAGTAGTGGGGCAGAGAAAGCTTCACAGACAGTGCAGGTTTAGGCGAGATTGTTTAACCTCATCCAAATTTTAGAGTTCATATACAATGCCCACAGATCCTGAATATATTGCTGTCGTCAAGATTATTAGACTCTTTTTATTCATACTACTAGCATTAGGTACTTACAGAAAGGGCAGGTGTTCTCATATTATAGATCTAATAAGGAAAAGTACTTGATATTATAAGAATAGTAATAATGTCTGAATATGTTTGGTAGAAATTACAATCTGATTTTTATAGATATCTCTGTTCTTCTGGACTTCAATAAATTCAATTCGTTGAAAGGACAACTAAGCTTCTCGGACGTTTCTAAAGTCCCCTCCCTCCTCAATGAGAATTCCTATGTGTATACGATATCAGTACTAGCATTCTTGGATTTGAGTAGGAGTGATTATATGGTTCAAATTGATCAAAATTTACCAAGAGAAGCGGGGTAGCTTTTGGTGATAATTAGAATGGTATAGGGTAGTCAGTCATATGGGCTAGAGATGATTGAAAGAGTCGTTATGATAAGAGATGAGACTTAGAGAAGCTGGAGTAGACTAGAATACTTGGGTTCAGTGCTTACCTTGAAATTCGTGATATGAAAAATGGACTGGTGTTATTCAGTTACATCTGTACAATCCCACACTTACACTTCTCCACAATCATATTTGAGTTGTATGGATTGAATGTAATCGATCATCATAACATCCTCAATGAACTTCAAGTTCATCTATCGCAGTAGATTCAGCGGCTTCTTGGGAGTCGTCAATATTGCAGGTGGTTCATTTTTGACCTAGAGATATAAAGAAGGGACGCATATGGTTGATAGATAATAATCAATTCAATATGCAGGGCAAAGGAGATCAAGCAACTTAAGATGATTAACGAGGAAAGACATCACAAAGAGGCAGGAGGATCAAATCTTGAAGATACGCGGAAACAGGTACTCAGGAAGGGGGAATCTGATATACGGGAGCTAGGGTTATAGAGATAGAAATGAAGTTTGAAGGAATTCTCGTGATGAAGAGAAGGGGAATAATAGATAATATAGAGTCATCGATCTTAACAGATCTGGAGTAAATTCCACTGGAAACTAGAAAGTAAGCACCCTGCTTCTTAGATGTGCAACAAATAGTTGAAAGTCACATGGAACTTCTTTCATTGGATGACAGTAAACTATTTTGCGATTCACATCCTGGACAGAAAAAGCCACATATCCACATTGTAACGACATAGGTTCGATGGGTGATTGAAATGATCTTTGTGTTGATAATATAGACCAATATATAATTTTTGCATGAATTCTCTCTTCACTGAGCCAGAGAAACTTGGCCTTGCTTGTTTAAGATTGGACTCGAGATATTGATTGATTGATTTAATCTATCATTTCAGCTGTAGAGGGTGTTGTTCGAAACCACGATCAATATGGGGATATATCTTCTTAGATCCTGGCTTCTCATATATATCCAGTACTGGATAGTAGTTAGGATGGTGGTTTGATATCTGAGGTGAATTCATGATTCCACAATGAACAAAAGCTTACAAAGTCCTAAGCATATTCCAGACAATACGATTGACCAGAGTATAACTCTTCATGGCAAAGAACTTCATATTATTTGCACGTGTACGCAGGAAAGACATCATCTCTTTCATTCTGTCATGGTGATGATGTATAGTCCAATGGCCAATACTTTCTAGGAAAAGGGTATATTGTCCAACCATCGCTTTACATGTACGGTCTTCGACCTCCCAAGTGAGCCCCGCCAATACATGAACCTTACCATTCGCCGTACCATTCACCGTAATATGATGAATATCATTTCTTGGTCAAATACCTACGACCGACCAGTACCTCTGGCGAACACTAGCGGCTTTTGACTGTATTGCGATTATGAAACTTTCGTATATAGTATCTCAAGCCGCACACTGGTTTCTCAAAAATACAAAATACTTTCAGTAACACTTCATATACCAACATTACTGAACATCCAACTTTATCAAACTTCCAACATTTTACTACCAAACCTTACATTTCTACCAGTTCATTTCTACCTTCAACCCATCCAATTCTCCAAATTCCGCCAAGTGAATTGGAAAATTTGACACTCAACGCTACCTGTAGTACTACTGTACTAGCACTAGTAGACGAGTTTTGAGTTTACTTATTAAGATCATCCTCTTCTACTTTTTAATTTTCCAACTCTTGAAAAACTTCTTCAGCTTCTCAAGTTCTTCACCCTTTTGACAACTTTCTTGACGGAGATTCAATAACAACCTCTTTCATACACCACAACAACATCGAAGTTCATCTACTACAATCATTTTCTGGATATCATAAGATCTCGAGTTCTTTGAAAGCACTTAAGTTTAGGATATCTACTACAACTTCGTCCGATTACCGTAATAACCAGAGTTCTTTAACAAGCACTCAGGTTCACTTGTAAGTATTATCTTTCTATCTCAGCACTCTTACTTCCTCGATATCCAAAACTAAACCTTCCATATAATATTTCAAGTTCAATTCTCTATTTGCTTCCACTTATCGCAAAGCTAATCATTTCCTATACAGATTTGCATACGTCATTTCGTGTCGTACAAATTAGCTACGAAGAAATCAAACATTTTCACAAATCACTTGCCATCTATAGCTACAGCTAAAATGTCATACACAAATCAAAAAGTCTCAAGCCCTGTCCTTGGCCAGAGAAACTTCGCATATGCGAGAAACTACTTTCCCGCCAGAAGCCCAATCCTTGGTGGGAGAGACAGCTCTGAAGATGGATTAGTCGATGTCTCTGTAACTAATGTAAGTTTATGTACCTCCATTCCTCAAATAATAAAAGCTAATAGTGTTCAGTCTACTACTACACATCACGGAATGTCTCGCAGAAAGGCAACAGGTCGCTCTTGGCCATGGCAACCACCTCATACCTCAAGAAAACCACTTACAGCTATGGCAAGACCAGGACCCGAACGTCAATTAAGTCCATCTCCTGAATATACTCCCGCAAGCCCAACCTTCGCTCCTGTAGGCCTTACCAACCCACGCTCTCCTGAATTTGCGCCCAGAAGCCCAAACTTTAACCCAAGCTCTTCCGGTCCCTTGAATGCTCTTTATGCTCATTATCAACCCCAGCCCCCAAGCCCAGCACCAGGCCCTTCTTCTCTCCCCGATTATCAATCTCCGGGAATGAATTATCGAGAACACTTTACTTCTTATAGGGCCAGACCACAAAATTCCTTTGCGGTGCAACCACAACCTATGTTGCCAAGCGTTGCAAATGGTTTACTCCGAAACCTGGGAAACATGAATAACCCGAATTTTTCATGGACACATTCAAAGGTTTCTAGCAGAAAGCGACCATTCGAAGAAGATGGAGATTTCTTTGCGCCACCTTCTAAGCGACGTGAGTATAGTGCAACACAGATGTTTGGACTTTACAATGAGACCACTGCTAGGACAGCAGGCCAGACACTTAACAATGCTCATAACAGAGTCTACGTCAGTAGAAACCACAGCATCACTCCTGTCGAAGAAGATGTCGAGATGAACAGTTCTAGAGCTCCCGCAAGCTCAAACAACTTTGCTGGAATGGTTTATGAAGCAGCACCTTCAACACCGAGAGGGCTTGCGGCCGATGAATACAACAGACCTCGAGCGTCATTCCCATGTGAGATTGAATACGCTACCACTGAGACGGCGTTTGGACCCAATTATTCAGGCGAATCTGGTTTGGTAATTCAACAGAAGCCAATCGTTGCTCCTGCTCGTGGCGCCAGTTCACTCAATCCCGCTGTTGCTACCGAACAAGCACATCGCAATAGAATGTCGTTTGATTCCTGGCCCCCACAAACCTCACCACAACTTCCGAGCTTTGGTTCTCTTTTCACTCGTCCAAGCCATAGTCAATATCCACAGGTCTCGTCAGATACTTCGAACGATGATTATCCCATGGTGCCCCAAAACAATGTTGATAACTATGCCAATCTTATCAGCCCATCACCACAACGTTCCATTCGTGCTGAAGTCTTCCACTCTCTTGAGGCCCGCCATGGCTCCGTTGATTCAGATACTGTTGATCCTATGATCCTCCATTCGTATGCTCCTTCTTCTGCTTTATCAGAGGGCTCTACTCATGACACAGAGAACCAAAACTCGAATGAAAATCCTCCCGTCGCATCCCCCCAAGAGGAAAATCCAATCAACAGACATGAAACAGATTCCGTCACTCTTGCTGAAGATACTCCTCGACTCTCCATCGAGGCCCCTGATAACTTCGACAATGAATCAGTTGTCTCTCACCATTCCAATAACAACATTGACGATAACAATAACAACCAATTCTTAACTCTCCAAGAACAGGTGAGCGATCTCGGAGTAAAAGTGGACGAAGTTCATGAAGAAATATACCACAACCTCATGGTTTTCGACGATTTGACCACCCAAAACATTCACCACGATACACAAATCTCAACTCTATCTACTGACGTCGAAGCACTAGAACAGAAAGTCCAAGCCCAATCCGATGAAAAAACACAATTGCGCAACGAAGTCAACACACTCAAAGCAGAAGCTTCCGAACACCAATCACGTTTCGAAGAATTGATCAAGTTGGTGGTTGAAGTAACCGAACGATCCAATGTTCATGGTGAAAAAATCATGAAGCTCACTCAGCAATCAGCTGCCGGAGCAAGAAACGAGACTGCGAATAATGATAATGGCAATAACGTGGATGAGGTTGCGGCTTTGAAGGAAGAAGTTGCGAGACTTCAGAAGGAAGTCCTCACATTACAAAACGAGGCATTGAAGAAGGAGATTGCGGAGTTGCGCGCGAGCAGAGGTCTTTAGGTCATGCGGGAGGGGGTTGGTGGAGTTTGGTGTGCGGTTTTATAGCTAGATACCCAGGCGATATGGAGGGATATTCTATTGGGATGGCGTTTGCGGGATGCATCGTGTTACGGTTATAGGTTTATATTTCTCTTCTGTTTTTTAGGCTCGAGAGAATTTGTACTCTGATGCATTGCTTTTGTTTTCTTTGCTAGTTTACTCGTTTATAACCCACTCGCTTGATTGGGGGAGAGGAAGGGATTCCTCAGGAATAGTCGTTTTAGTTTTGGTTTTGGTTAGTCCATAAAAACACAAAAAAAGATTAAAAGATAAAATACAAAAACAAAGTATCGTTATACATACCTATCGAGATACCAAAACAATCATGTCCTTGTGTGTATACTAAACATTAACCATAATCAACTTCCATTCTTATCCTCATTCTCCCTTTCATTAACAAACCCTCCATCTCACCTTCTCTACTTCCTCGGAAACTTCTTTACTCTTTACACCCTCCAAGTTTCACACTTTCATCTCATTCTCTCCACCTTCTCTGCAAAAAGTAGACTTTTCCTTGAACTCATTTTCAATTCGGCTTATCTCATTACTCATCTCCTCCCTCTCCTCTCCTCTTCTCCATTCCCCTTTTCCTCCCCCTCCTTTCTCCTCATTCCCAAACATTACCCCATCGTATAATCGCACAACCAATAAATCCACACTATCCCCTCTCTCAAATGACCAAAATCTTGCTTTCCCCATCCTTTTCCATTCCATCGTCATCACCAACCCAAGATCCCACACCCCTCCAGACCTTCATCCCAAATCATCTCATCCCCTTCCTCTCTCTGCATCTACATCTCTAACTCCTTAGAGCTAATCAGATACTTACCTATCTACCTACCTACCTACCTACCTACCTATCTATAAATACAAACATAAATAACTATCCTTACAACATTCAAGTATAACGCATCGATATCTTGATATGCCAATATATCAATATGCCAACTTGCAGCTTCAAGTGAGTTTTTATTAATTAGTGTAGATGAATTTATGGATCGTGGATTTGAAAAGAAGGATGACGAGATATCAGTCAGATATTTATCACGTATTGAAGAAGAAAAAGGAAAGTAAGGAGGGAAGGGAAGGGAAGGGATGAAAAGGAGAAGGGAGGGAAGAAAGAAAAAGAATGGAAGGAAGCAAGAGACAGAGTAGGAAAAGAAAGGAAATCAGAATTCCTGAGGAAAAGGAAAAAAGCTAAAGAAGTAGGTAGGTAAATGTAAGGATAAAAATGATTGAAAGTCATATCATCGATAAACTAATCATGTCTCTTATTCTCGATTTTTTTTCTTTCTTTCGAAACTTTGAGTGATACTATCTTTCCTCTAGAGAAATTTTTGGTGTAAAGAAATACTAATCTCTCATCTCTCATCTCTCATCTTTCTCTCCTCTTCTTTCACATCTAACCCTAACTTTACTCTCCCCATCCCACCCCAACACCCCCATCTAATTCTCCAAGCCCCCCTCCTGAATTTTCTCCAAAATCCCCTTAAACTCCCTCCAATCCCTCATCAAAACCTTACACCCGGCTTTCCTCAAAACCTCCTCCATCTCCTTGCGTTCCCCCTCCTCATAACTCCCCACATATCCCACCGTCAAAATCCCCGCCCTAACCGCCGCCGTCGCACCACTCCTACTATCCTCAATCGCCACACACTCTGTCGGCTTCACCCCCAACTTCTCCATCGCATGCAGATACACCGCCGGATCCGGTTTACTCGTCGGTTTCTCCAACGACGTCGCAGCACTATAAATACGATCTCCAAAATACTTCGCCTGATCCACTTTCTCCACACTTGCCTTTAAGCGGCGCAACGCACTCGAACTCACAACCGCCATTAAGTATCCCCCATCTTTCTCTAGTCTCACTAATTCCTCATCCACCCCCTCGCAGGGCTGCAACGCTGCCTTGAGCTTCGCAATCACTTTATCTTCTTCCTTACTCACGTAGCCTTCGAGCTCCGCATCGGTCATAGAATAGTTGTATTTGCTTTTGAGACTGCTGATCATGCCGCGGAAATTCTGCCCCACGAATTCAGAGAGCAGTTGCGGACCGGTGTAGCGGTCGCTGATACCGCGGGCTTCGAGAATTTCATTGGCGAGATCGGCACAAGCTTCGAAGGCGAGGGATTCGGAGAGGACAAGCGTGTTGTCGCAGTCGAAGAGGAGGGTGGTTATCTGGTGGGGTATTAGTTGGGTGCGGGGTAGAGGGGGGAGGGGGAGATGTGTGCGTGTGTGTGTGTATATGTGTATGTGATATAATAGGGGAAGATGAGAGGAGTAAAGAAGGAAACAACTAACTGGAGCCATTTTTGCTATTTGGAAGTGATGTTATTGTGTTGAAATCTTGATGGATGAAGATATTCCTATGTTGTATGTGTTGTGTATTTCAATGAATAATCAAGTCTTTCGTTAACAAAGTATGCGTCTTACTTCTTTCCTTTTAAACAAATCCAAATTCAATAACACAAAAAAAGGAACAAGAAGTCAAGATCAAAACAAAAAGAAGGTGGGATGGGATGAATGACTTCAATTGTTGGATTGGTGGGGTGCCATCCAATCCATCCATTCATCCATCCAGCCATCGAAAAGCCATTACCATCATCCATTCCTCCTCTCCTCTCCACCACATTCCCGTGTAACCCCGCCATTTCACCCACCTTCTCGTTTGTTTCATGCAGTATGACATTAGTGATACCAATTACACCAATTACACCAATGAGATCAATGATATCGATACATAAGAGTGGGGTCTCACAAACACCACTTTCCTACGCAGTAAGTATTACTCCAAGTTCGTTTCGTAATGGAATTCCTATATTTTCTCGTACTCTGTACTCTGTACAATATACCCATCCGAGAAAGCGGTTTAGAGAGTACTTTGTAGACAGTAAATCAAGAGTAAATAAAGAGTCTGAGGAAAGCAAGCAAGCAAGCAAAGCCATAAACATAAACATAAACATGAATCTCTCTAACTAACCGCTTAAATTTTATATTCTATCAGTTCTATACACATATATACATACATACATACATACATACATACATACATACATACATACATACAGCTAGCTATTTATTTCTCAATAGCTCATACCCAACATCTACATTTCAACACAATACTCCCCCCTCTTCCTCTCTATACACATTACCTCCATCCAGCCAGCCAGCCTTCCACATGTCCTCCCAACCAATTCTTATTCGATCTCAAAATCCTTCCGTCCGTTCTTTCTTTCAAATTTGTATCACATTACCTACTTACATACCCATCTACTACCTACTTACTGATGTTCCTCATACATGTTGTTGGGCACCAATCTAATTTAACTGTATCATCGGCCCGTGGATAAACTCACTCTTTACTTCTCACTCACTCCTCACTCACCATTCTTACCAATCCGTAACTCGGTATTTAAACGAAGAGCGTGGGTCTCATGAAGGGGTTAGGTACTTTACCCATAATCTACCTACCTACCCATCAACCCACCTATCTGCTACCTAGCTACTACCTCACAACATCTCAATTTAACATATTTGAATTTCCGTTTCATTGTCTTCTACAAATATATTTCTATATAACAAATATTCCTGCCTCACCCTTCGATCAAATTCCGTCGTTCCTCATGCTCATACTCATTCTCATCCTAACCCATGCTGATGCCAAGTAAAGTCCTCCACCAATTGCTCCTAAAACCCCCGAAGATACATATGCAAGTCATGTCTCCTCCCGATGACATGTGTTGTTCTCATACCATCTGGTACATGTGATATATGCAATGGATGCATCTTTTCAAATGTACCTGTATGTTGTTTCCTTCCCAACCAATCCAGCACCATATACACAGAGACTTTCAAATGGTGTCCATTGGTATCGAAACCACAACAGGAGGAAACCAGAAACGCCAATGTGAAATCATCTATCATGTGCCATCCATCCATTTATCCGTTCATGTATAATGTACTACTCAATTATTTTTGAATAATGAAGTTTCTCATGGTTCACCAATGACTGGAATATTACCATAATTTCCCTCAGGAAACTGAGCTCGCCCCGTCCTCGAATTTTGCGATCCGCCATATCCACTCGCACTATATCCAGTGTATGCGGTTGAAGCTTCCAAATCATCATGATGAGCCGTCGATGTAGGTGCATATGATCCTCCATAGCTCGAAGGTTCGTAATCTGGTGAGTGAACTCTGCCTACAAAGTTTCCACCGGGATATCCATCATCGTGTAATTCATGCTCTTCATGCTCTTCTACATCGTGAACTGGTGCGTATTCGTCATCGTGGGGAGCGGTGGAGAAAGCTTCTTTATCAGGATCGATCATAGCTGCGTTGTTAGGAGCTCGGGATGCGCCGGGAAGATATCCTTCTCTTTTGTAGTACATCAGACCGTAGAATGACATTGCTGCTGAAAGAACCCAGAAGAGCCTATTGTTTGAGATTAGAAATGTACTGTTGAGGATTCTAATCATGAGAATCAGGAGAACCAAGACATACCATAAGAATACACCTAATCCCACAACCGCCTTGCTCACTTTACAACCACTTCCACATTTCCCAGTTGAATTCCAGTTTGCGACCGCTGCAAAAGCCGACAAAGCCATAACACACCAAACGAGATCAATCACCAACAGCGCATACGGGTTTGCGAATTTTCTCGTCCTGGGGAATCGTACGGTCATGGTAAGATATATAACTGCGGGTAGAACTAAGAATGTCTATTCGATTCATTATCAGTATGAGTCCATCATCGCATCTGCGAAATGAAAATATACATACATAGCCGAAATTCCATCCAAGTCTTCCATCCACTGTTGCGGTTGATCGCATAACGATGATATCTAATATCCATATGACGACTGCCATAGCTAACTGTACGATATGTACAGCTAGTTTATATTTCTGTAGATTATGTATTGAGAATTCCATCTTGTCGCTTTATTGTTTTTTGATTGACGGTATGTAAAGTGTACACTCAAATGCGAAGGGAATGCTCAAATGCGAAGTGTATTCTCAAATGCGAAAGTTGCGGATGTTTTCCAAGTGTTCTCAGATAACCTAGATAGGTATGGAATGGTGGTATTCTGAATCTCGTATCGAGTGCGTACTCGTATATTCTGATTCTGAGGGGCTGAAGGTAAAACCTTGGAGACTGTCTGATATTTGCTTGGTGTGTGTGTGGTATGTGTGCGGGCGGGTAACCTTATGATATTCACAATTCGTCAAGCACAGAAAGTTAAAATAGTGTGAAAGTATGGAAACAACAGAAACAACAGAAACAATAGAGATGTCAAATGTCAAGACAATCAAACGGAATGAATCAAACCAAACTCTAAATCATACGAAGAAAAGAGGCTCATCAACTTCATACGCGCATTCTTCATTCATTCATTCGTACGTACCCTTCGTAATATAAGAACTGCTCAGCCTTTTTTTTTTTCCTTATGAAATCTTGCTTTTGTAAACTTGGTTGCTCCTTGGTTTCGATGGGATTTGACGAATCAAGTGGATTCAATACCGAGGGATTTGAGAGTAATATTTATTTTAAGTAACCGCAGTAGAATCAATCATCAATCTTTGTGGCTGGGCAACCAATGAAGCTTGGGTTTAAAGAGAAGGCTGAGACTTGCTTTGTGAAGGCTGCGTAAGGTGATGGATGGATGGATGGATGAGTGAGGGATGGATGATTAGGTACCTATGAATATATGAATTTTGATATACAATCAATTTATTTGAAACGATTGGTGTTGTAGTAATAATTATCAATTAACATCTCGCATACATTTCGTATAGTTTGTATAGTTTGTATAGTTTGTATATTTTGTATATTTTGTATATTTTGTATATTTTATACCAAGGGTCGACCTCAATAATATATATTGAAAGTCATTCCCAATTATCAATTTGTATGCCAGTATCCGAATTCAAGCATACCGTCGTTAAGTAACATTACCTATCAGTAAATCAGCTGAAATTCCCCGGAAAACGCCTCTTCTCTTACAACAAAAACTCATCAATATTACATTCGCGCCATCAAATATGGAATAATGACAAGGACAAGGGACGGGACTTCTTCTATCTATCTACGAAGTAACATCTTCCATTATCTACAAATGCAGCACTACCTCCAAATGGTTATCATCGCCAACCTGGTTTTTTATACAAGATATTACAAAACGCAGCATTTGAAAGAAGTTCAATCAACTTTCAATCAGATGCTAAATGAAGTTAACTTGTTAAGGTGTCGGTGAGTAATTGATTGATCGTTTGCGTGATTTATGATAAGGTGTCTCGGAATATTATTCACAAAACATCAACCTTTTTTCTTCGTTTCTGCTGTATCCATATACATTTTGGTAATATATAGTTCTATGTATTGTTCTTTTCATTCTCATTCAATCTTCATGTTGCAATGATACATCAATAGATATATAACCAAGGAATCAACGGTACACGACTTTTCCACCCACGCAAAAGATGTCTTCATCCAACCACTTAGATGAAGAAACACCCCTCCTCACAGACACCACGACTTTACCCTTCCAATCGCCACCATCTGAATCTGCAATCCAAGACCTTTCCACATCCGAAACAACAATCATCCCAACCGAACAAAGCACCAAACATTTAGTAGTAACTCTCGGAGCAATTTGGGTAGGTGTCTTCCTCGGTGCTCTAGATTCAACAATCATCGCTACCCTCTCCGCCAGCATCTCCACATCTTTCAATTCCCTCTCTCTTCTCTCTTGGCTCGCCTCTGCATATCTCATCGCAAATGCAGCTTGTCAACCACTTTCTGGTCGCCTTACAGATATTTTCAGTCGGAGAGCTGGATTAATTGTGAGCAATGTATTATTTGCGGCAGGGAATTTAATATGCGGATTAGCGGAAAACGAATGGGTGATGATATTTGGGAGAGTGGTGGCAGGATGTGGAGGGGGTGGATTGATGGCTATAAGTACTTTTGTAGGAAGTGATTTGGTTCCATTGAGGAAGAGAGGTGTGGTGCAGGGAATCGGAAATATATGTTATGGGACAGGAGCCGGTCTGGGGGGGATCTTTGGAGGTTGGGTAAATGATACTTGGGGATGGAGAATGGCTTTTCTGGCTCAAGTTCCTTTTATTATCGTTTCTGGAATTTTGGTCGCTTGTCTGGTTAATATTCCTCCCAAGAAGAGCGAGAAATCGAAATTATCGAGAGTGGATTTTATGGGTTCTTTCGCACTGGTACTTACACTTGTTCTTCTCCTCCTAGGACTCAACTCTGGTGGTAATATCGTACCTTGGAATCACCCCCTCGTCTATGTTTCGCTCCCCCTTTCTTTCCTCTCTCTTCTTGGATTCATATACATCGAACTATACATCGCCTCGGAACCTGTTATCCCAGTTCGCCTCCTCGCAAATCGTACTGTTCTCGCTGCTTGTCTTACAAATTGGTTCGTTACAATGGTTGTCTTTATGATTATCTTCTACGTTCCTTTATATTATCAAGTCCGGGGTGAATCTACCACGGCATCTGGTATGCGTCTGATTCCTCAATCAATCGGAGCTTCTGTCGGATCTCTTGGTTCCGGAATCATCATGAATCGAACTGGAAAATATAAATCAATTAGTTTGGTAACACTTACAATGCTCGTCATTGGAACCGGTCTTCTAGCAACCCTTGATTCAAATAGTCCGGATTGGCCAATATACGTCTATCTCTCCTTAACAGGAATTGGCTACGGCGCAACCCTCACAACCACACTTCTAGCTATTATCTCAGCAGTATCGCATGATCATCACTCGGTTATCACATCAGCTTCCTATGCATTCCGTTCCACAGGCTCAACAATTGGTATTACCATTGCAAGCGCAGTGTATCAAAATATACTCAAATCAGATCTATGGGAGAAATTCGGAGATAGACCGAATGCGGAAGAGATTATTGGGAGAATTCGAGATTCTTTCGATGAATTGAATAAACTTCCTGAGGGGTGGAAAGAGGGTGTGACGGAAAGTTTTATGGATGCTTTTAGGGGGGTATTCTTGACGGCCTTGGGTTTTGCGATCCTGATGGCTGGGGTGGGGAGTTTGATGAAACAAAATGTTCTGCATGACAGGTTGGATAGGAGGTAGTGGGTTGTCGGATGGGGGGAGGGTAGATGTGTGGTTTGAGGATTGTTAGGTAGGTTTGGGTGTGAAGAAGTAAGATTCTATGTAAAGAGGGAGGTCATTTGAATCTATCATGATTGATCTCTTCTTTCGATTGCATCTTGGCTTTGACGTTCATCTTGTATCAAATATTGAAGAGGCTTCGATGGCTTGATACATGGCGTTCGAAGTGGGAACTCAAGAGAATTGTATGTTCGCAATAAGGTTAAAAGGGCGAGCGATTCGATGCCTCAGTTTTCAGCAGAATAGATAGGAGGAAATATATACACACACATATATAGATGAATACACGCAGCGATATATAAATGAATATAGATCTTTATGAGTATATAGATCAACAATGAATTTTATATCATTAATATCATCGATCACGTATGATGTATAACTTTGGATTATAATTTTTGTATCTCTTATACGAATGTAATGTTGTCTGAATGTCTTTCTTTTGAATTTGATATCTCTGAGCGGAGGATTTCAGTTTTTTCCTTCGCATCTCTAGGGGTATTAGTAGTACTCATATGGCAATCTGTGAAATAGAATTTGGATATTAGTTAAGAAGATAAAAAGATATACATATATAGATGGCCGATAATCAATAGTGAAAATCAAGATGATGGATGTACTTGTCATTTTGAAACCTGGACTGGATGCAGGGATTCGTGGATGTGATGTGATTTGATTTTTTGATTTTTTTTTGATTTTTTTGGTGGGAGTGAGTGATTGATTGTGGGTTTTGAATGGTGAGGGAAAATAAATTGTGGTGAGTGGATGGTGGGGGAGAAGGATAGGGGG
>PQXI01000253.1:0-46436 GCA_004786145.1 Botrytis paeoniae | reverse complement strand
CCCCCCCGCCCCTCCCCCAATTCAATCTCAACAACAATTTGATATCATTCACAATCACATTCACATTCTCATATATACACACACACATTTGCTACTTGCATCCAAAAATACCAATACAAGTAAACTCACGTTGCCCATCCCAATATCTCCTCTCCACTCACCACCCCCAAAATTCAAACATCACAAAAGAACAAACCCTATAAGTCTCATAAATCCCATGAATCCCCAGAAGTTATGCAAGCAAACTAGGGACTTACTTATTGCTCCATCTCTCCTCCTGCCCACAAAATCTATATCTCTATATAGAAAGCGCGTATACTATTCTACTCTATCTTCTCCTTTTACTTCCACCTATTTCCAATCCTACACAGCAACAATATCTCTCTTCTCACCCCCCACTCATCCCTCACTCCTCGTTCATCCACCTATCTGCACTTCCATCCCTCCTCCTCATCACCTCACATACCGTCACAAGAATCTTAACTGGATCATATATATCATATATACTGAACGACCCAAATAGATTCAATTGACTAGATCTAATTCCCAAGTTTTGATACACATGTATATATCACATGAAGATGAAGATGAATCTCATATACCCAACGAATATTCAGGCTGGGATATTAGGGTTCTTGTGTGTAGGTAGTGTATGGCTATGTAGTTATTTCTTTTTGGAAGGTATGCTATGATGTGAGATATTAAGGGGTGAGATGGGTTGAGATGAGATGATACGAAATGGGATGTAAAGTATAAAAGCTGGGCTAGATATTTCACACGTAGTAAGAGATGGAAGAGATAGTGTAGTGTTATAATATTGTATTCTATTGCACTGCGTTACTAGAAGATTACAGTCAGGCAAGGGTTTATAGTGAGAGTAATATGTGTATTTTATGGTCAAGTATGTCTGATAAGTGGTATAAGTGAACATGAAGAGTAGATGCGGAAACGAATGTGAAGATGGGAATCAGGCCAGAGTTCCCATTCACGTCGTCTAGATTAAGGAACGAGATGAATAGCTATAACTTCCAACATCCTATTGGATTCCAAAATAAAAGATCATATAAGTTTCATTATCATACCATAATTCAGACTCCAGGAACTCTGTGTGGACTAAAATGAGATGTATGCTCCACCGGGGAACAACAATGCATCTTGACGTGCTTCAATGCTGCAGCAATAATTGCAGGATCGGGGTTGTGGTTGCAAGAGACAAGGAATATGTGCATTTACGTATAGGGTATCCATTTATGTGGATATGAAGTTGACGATGGAGTGAGTGTCTAAATTGAAGTCATAATCTAGAACCCGGAACCCGTAAAAGGTGAAGAAGAGACTTGGAATTACTTGGTTTGATGTAACCTTGACATGCAATCCGACGTGTTTGGGTCTTCAAATGCTTAGCCAGAGATATTCTTGTAGAGACATTGGTTGGATAATAGCGGATAATTAAGAGGTTACTTAGCGGGAACCTGATTACTCATATTGTTGGTACCGAAAAAAACAATGATGCAAATATATCTCCGCTCGACATAAGTGTGGTCGTGCAGCCAAGGTGTCAACATCTTAGATCCCAGATGATTCCAGACTATCACCTTGGTTCATTAGAAGAACTTTATTGGGCAAGATAAGGAGTATGCTATGCAGTTCAAAAACAAACTTTTAACACGAGGAAATTTCAATCATCATTATTCACGGGTAGTCGGCCTAAAAAGATCTTTCGATATACCGTATGCTATGGTATAATGCACTTTGGTGGATCTGACGCAAGACTTTCTCAAAATGGAATCTTCAGATCAAATTTATCACATGACCTGGAACTCATGTGAGTGTGACAGCGGCAATAAGAGGGAGAGCCTTGCAAGGAATTGAATATACCAAGCTGATACCCCTTATTAAAAATAGGCACCAATCTGCAAGAGTCGTATCATTTTTATTAATCTGATACAAAGGTTATAAAAAACATTGAGTAGAAAGACATCAGGTGTGGTGGTGTCAATGTTGGTATTCTTTCCTATCCGGCCCGACTGGTTGCCGACGGAGATCTTGTTGTACCCGATAGATCAGCCGAAACATCTTGCCCGTATATCATTTACTGGAGTTCATCAGAGATTTCAGACCTTATTTCGGTTCAAGTATATGCTTGTACTTGTTAGGATAACTTGTCCTTGAGATCGATCATTATTTTCAAACCTGACATATCGTTATACTGAAAATATGCGGGATGTCAGATTGTATAGGATCAATCTATGTGGGAAAGAGATTCCCACACACCAAAGTTCCGATTAGTAAATGATATGCAGTCAGAAACGTACTATGAGGGAGAAAGTAGATTTCCTTTTGGCAAAATACCATATCATAGCCTTGCTAAAGAAGAAAGTAGGATTTTTGGCTTCTCGTCTCCAGAGCTAAAAGTTGTTGCAGATCATCCAAATGTTTGTAGAAACATGCCAAGTACAACTTCATATTTAGGTTGTGGAAGAACCGCCATAAGCTAGACGTTATAATTCGTGGGGCCACTGTGAATAAGGAGCGTTATATCTGAACATTGACTGGTTGACTTGACTTCAAAGTCGCACGAAAATAGGATGAGCTGCATCTAGAGGCACCGCTAAGATGATACCGACATGCCGAGATCCTTTGGAAATATCATAAAGGCAAGATGAATGATGAATGATCTCCCAACAATTGGCGAAAACTCTATAGCAAATTGATGATTAGTTATTACTGAGTTGTTGCTTTTTATATTTGGTACGAGCAACCTCAATCAGTATTATCCGGAGCTCCGATTATCAGACCCCTCGTTGCTCTTACATATTTTCCCTTGCATAGGCCGTGGGATTCTCTTTTGGATTTCCTGGAAAGAGCTTGGAATCCGTGGTGCCCCATGTTCTCCCATGTAAAGTCTGACATCTCATAGGAAGACTCGGATGGAGAGTATATTGGTGAGACTGACAGAACAGCAAGTATCCCATGTCGATGCGTGGGGAGAAAAGTAAAACCTCCATTCTAAGGTTAGTCCCTCTCCCCTACATATATCAGAAGTAGCTAAGCTGAGGTGGAATTTTCGGCGGTAGATGCGATAAACATAATGAATTACCTTTTTGGAGAACTAGACCTCGATGGATGTGATAGATGTGATAGATGTGATAGATGTCGTAGGATTGATGCCGGGAAAAGCGGATAGCAGGAGTTTATAAGGTTGTCAACTAACTATATTGGTATCGAACCTAGGTACGAATATCACATCAAAGATCGGTCTGAAGGTAAGGTGTAAAGTGTAAGATGTAGTGTGCATATATGATGTATGGCTTGGTCTTTTGTCTTGGATGGACACCCACTTACATACAGCAAACCCTTGTCGCAGTAAAGACGTGGTTCTTGATAAGTTCCAAGTTCCATTAATATATGTTGGACTATCACAGAAACTACCTAGGTATTGTATCTAGAAGGAATGGGGAAGGGGAGGGGAGGAGGGGCTTAGGAATCTGGGAGTCTGGTAGTCTGGGACAGATACCAAAGGCGGAAAACTAACACCAAAAAAGAGTCTACCTGCTGTGTCGACCTAGTAAATACCTGGTAGATACATTACGAGATGGCTTCAATTGCTTACATGGCTGTGGTGAACTGTGAACTTTTCTTTCTTTGAGCCCCACCATTCGTTCGAATATTACCCACCACCGGAAACCTTTGAAAACTTCCCCCGCAGCAACCGTTGATCCAAAAATTTACATAAAGCCATTCACCCCCTTTCACCTTTCGAAACTTCCGCTTTTCTTTCTACGATCTTCTTTCCACATGTCATATATATTCTCACGCTTGAGACTATCAACTACAAGAATTCCAACTCAAGCAAAATTTCAATATAGAAACTTTTCTCGCACAAACGTCATCATGGGTGTCACAAAGCATATCTTGAAGGAGGGTACTGGTGCAACTCCTAAGAATGGAGATACCGTCACCATTCAATACACTGGATGGTTGAAGGACTCTTCCAAGGGAGACACTCTCGAGACTCAAAAGGGCAACCAGTAAGTTCCTCTAGAAGCTCAATTCGTGTCCTCATTTGCAATGCAATACTCTTTCTCATCTGTATGCTAACAAATTGCCTCACAGATTCGATTCCTCTGTCGGCCGCGGTGCTTTCGTTGTTCAAATCGGTGTCGGCCAAGTCATCAAGGGTATTTTACCCCGCTATCCAATAAAAGTGACGTTGAATGCTTATTGACTGGGTATTAGGTTGGGATGAGGGTGTTACTCAAATGAAGGTCGGTGAGAAGGCTACTTTGGACATTACTCCGTAAGTTATACCGACCAATGGCATTGTTAAATGACCTTGCTAATATATCTTCACAGTGATTATGCCTATGGTGCCCGGTAAGATTATTCAAACCCCCCCGTCTTTCCGATTATTCCTCTTTCCAAGGGTCGACTTAACAACTTTGTCCTCGGAAAAAGACGGCAACACATTATGGATGAACGGCATTGCTGATCTTTGTTTCTGTAGTGGTTTCCCCCCTGTCATCCCAGCCAACTCAACTCTTCTCTTGTAAGTCTCAAATCTATTTAACACACCAGATCTACAAAGTACTCCACTAACAATATTTGCAGTGACGTTGAGCTCCAAAAGATCAACTAAATACGCGATATTCAAAAGTTTTCGATCATAGACCGCCATTAAGGCGAGAAGGCTCAGGCTCAGGCTCACGAAGAACGAACGAACGAACGAACGAGTGAATGAATACATATTGGGTGGTGGCATATGTGAGCCGCCCATTAAGTTGAGAATGCATACCACGTTGTTTCTATGAAATCACCATGCACTTGGACTTTGTGATAGTCATCAAACCCGTGAAAATTACACCAGGAGTGAACAGACGAGATACATGAATGGTGAACTCAATAAATCTGCAACACACCCTTAGAACCAGGGTTCGGACCACCCCTCATGTAGAGCTCGCATAGATTGGTTCAAAATGACGAGGGGCTGTGGATTTGCCTACCTAACTAGGTAGTATGAGTATATGATGCCGTCAGTTTACTCGTCAGGCATCACGTATGTCGGGGAGGGCCGATTTCAACGTTGATAGAGAATACAGAACTCTGTCAACCAGCCTTATGACTCGAAAATGACAAGCATTTTTGAAAAGTGCGTTATTTGTAACCATAAAATAGCAATCCCATATACAGCGAGTGTTCTGAGAATATTGATACTCGAGGACATCCTTATGTGTTGACATAATCATTCCCATATCATTATTCCCTATCACATAATGTCCGCCCTCGTAGATTCCTACTAGGTACGAGGTATGCCAGGTCCAGTGTAGTAGTTATGTCATTTTCACTCTAGATGTTTCTATTTGTCAGGTCAGTGCTAGAGCCTCAGTGGCTAGGGAGGGAGGTGGTGGATTGTGCGAGGCGAAAGGCATTTGATACTGTAAGCAACCCGCTGCTTCCAATTCCCATTCTTATCAATAAACATTGATCAAAATCATTTGACATTTTATCAATCCATTCTTTTTTTGAATCCAAAGACACAACAAACAATAAACTACAGTGAATCCCAATCATCGAACATCCAGCTTCTTTTCGAGAACGTTGTTAGCTCAGTTTCCTCTACCTAGGTAATACTGCACCTCGCAAGGCGATAACCCCACAATATCCAACTACTCACGATCCGAGCCTTAAGTTGGTACAATCTAGTGAGCCAGAAGAATATCACCTTTTCTGAAATCCTTTATCAAACGCCAACATTCCGTCAACAGTAGATTTAAACGGTGCTGGTAACCTGGGAAAACGTAAACTCTCCAACGCGGATTCTCAGAGGCCAGATAAAAAGATGATGACGGTAAGTGAAAGCTACCCCTCCAACTCAACAGCTATCCTAAAAGCTCGAGCTTCAAGCTCTCTCCAAACACCTTCTTTCTAGTATTGCACAAACTAATATAGTTACTTTCTCACTAGGCCATACACACAAAGGATAAAGACATGGAGACTAAGATGCAGGTAGATGAGTCGGTGGTTGGCAATAATGAGATCGATGAATCCCTCTACAGCAGACAACTTTATGTTTTAGGACATGAGGCCATGAAGCGTATGGGTGCTTCGAATGTGTTGATTGTAGGACTCAAGGGACTCGGTGTCGAGATTGCAAAGAATATTGCTTTGGCAGGTGTCAAAAGTCTTACCCTCTATGATCCTGCGCCCGCCGCCATCTCCGACCTTTCATCTCAATTCTTTCTACATCCTGAAGATGTTGGGAAGCCAAGAGCGGAAGTGACCGCACCACGCGTTGCTGAGCTAAACGCATATACCCCGGTTTCCGTTCACAAGTCTTCAAGGTTAATAATTCATTTTGGCGCGAGGCTAGAATTTTGCTAACATTAGCTCCCACAGCTTAACAGAGGACCTCACTCAATTCGATCGATACCAAGTCGTTGTCCTGACCAATACTCCACTCAAAGACCAAATCATCATTGGCGATTATTTACATAACAAGGGAATTTACCTGGTAGTTGCGGATACATTTGGTCTCTTTGGGTCAATCTTTTGCGACTTTGGTGATAAGTTCACTGTTCTTGACCCCACAGGCGAAGCTCCAGTTAGCGGCATTGTTGCTGGAATCGATGAGGAAGGCTTAGTATCCGCCTTGGATGAAACACGCCATGGCCTTGAGGATGGGGATTACGTTACTTTCACCGAATTGGAAGGATTAGAAGCTTTGAACGGTGCAGAGCCTCGAAAGGTAACGGTAAAGGGACCATACACTTTCTCTATTGGAGATGTTACCGGACTTGGTCAATACAAGAAGGGCGGAATGTACCAACAGGTCAAAATGCCGAAATTCATTGACTTTAAGCCATTGTCTGTTGCTTTGAAGGACCCAGAACATCTTATTTCCGACTATGCAAAATTCGATCGTCCTCAGCAGCTCCATGTTGGTTTCCAGGCTCTTCATGGTTTCCAAGAATCTCAAGGGCGTCTTCCAAAACCGATGAACAAGGAAGACTCCATAGTCATTATCGAGTCTGCTAAGACCTTCATCAAAAATCAAAAGCTGGACATTGAAGTAGACGAGAAGTTGATCGCCGAGTTGAGTTACCAAGCTCAAGGTGATTTGAACCCAATGGCAGCTTTCTTCGGTGGTCTTGCAGCTCAAGAAGTATTGAAGGCTGTTTCTGGGAAATTCCACCCAATCAATCAATGGATGTACTTCGACTCTTTGGAGTCTCTTCCTACCAGTTTCAAACGGACCGAGGAAACATGCAAACCCCTCAATTCTCGATACGATGGTCAAATTGCTGTATTTGGTCAAGAATACCAAGAAAAGCTTTCCAACATCACCCAATTTTTGGTTGGCGCCGGTGCTATTGGTTGCGAAATGTTGAAGAATTGGGCCATGATTGGTTTAGCCACAGGCCCCAAGGGTAAGATCTTTGTCACTGATATGGATTCGATCGAAAAGAGCAATCTCAATCGTCAATTCCTCTTCAGACCTAAAGATGTTGGCAAGTTGAAGAGTGACTGTGCTGCTGAGGCAGTTCAAGCAATGAACCCTGATCTTAAGGGTCATATTGTTACCATGCGTGATCGAGTTGGTCAAGATACCGAACATATCTTCAACGAGCAATTCTGGTACCAACTTGATGGTGTTACTAACGCTCTCGATAATGTTGATGCACGAACTTACGTTGATCGTCGTTGTGTCTTTTTCCGAAAGCCTTTGTTGGAGAGTGGAACTCTTGGTACTAAGTGTAACACACAGGTTGTTCTCCCCCACTTGACCGAGTCATATTCCAGCTCTCAAGATCCCCCCGAGCAATCCTTCCCAATGTGTACACTTCGAAGTTTCCCCAACAAGATCGAACATACCATTGCCTGGTCTCGAGAATTGTTCGAATCATACTTTGTCAAGCCAGCAGAAACAGTCAATTTATACCTCACTCAATCAGATTACCTTGATAAAACCTTGAAACAGGGTGGCCAAGAAAAAGCAACCCTAGAAACGATTCTAGATTTCTTAGTTGAGGATAAGCCATTGTCTGTTGAGGACTGTATCAAATGGGCTCGTCTACAATTCGAGAAGCAATACAATAATAACATTCAACAATTACTGTACAACTTTCCTAAGGATTCAACTACATCAAGCGGTACACCATTTTGGTCTGGACCAAAACGTGCTCCAGATCCACTGAAGTTTGACCCTAAGAACCAATATCATTGGGATTTTGTTGTCGCTGGTGCTAGTCTTCACGCCTTCAACTATGGAATCAATAGCACTGGTCTCAACTCAAGCACAATTCAGAAAGTCCTTGATAACATGATCATCCCCGATTTCTCTCCCAGCTCTTCCGTCAAGATTCAAGCTGATGACAGTGAACCTGTAAGTTCCATTTTTCTCATTACACTATGCAGTATGTCTGACAACCTTAGGATCCAAATGCTGGAAATAGCTCATCTTTCGATGACAGCACGGAGCTTCAAAATCTCATGGATAAGCTCCCATCGCCTAAATCATTGGCTGGTTTGAAACTCTCACCAGTAGAGTTTGAAAAGGATGATGATACAAACCACCACATCGACTTTATCACCGCTGCCAGTAACTTGCGTGCCGAGAATTACAAGATTGAGCTTGCCGATAGACACAAGACAAAGTTTATTGCTGGCAAGATTATTCCTGCTATTGCAACCACTACTGCTCTTGCCACGGGATTGGTAATCATGGAATTTTACAAGATTGTCGATGGTAAAGATGATATTGAGCAATACAAGAATGGCTTCGTCAACTTAGCCTTACCTTTCTTTGGATTCAGTGAACCTATCGCCAGTCCAAAGGCTACATACAAAGGTCACACAGGAGAAGTCTCTATTGACAAACTCTGGGATCGATTTGAGGTTGAGGATATTACTCTTCAAGAACTCATCAACGACTTCTCAAAGAACAAGGGTCTCGATATCACTATGTTGAGTTCAGGCGTTAGTCTCTTGTATGCCAGCTTTTTCCCCAAGGCAAAGTTGGCGGATCGATTGAATTTGAAGCTCAGCGAACTTGTTGAGCTCATTTCCAAGAAGCCTATCCCAAGTCATCAGAAGACGGTGATCTTCGAAATTTGTGTTGAAGATCAAGATGAGGAAGATGTAGAAGTTCCTTACATTATGATGAAGTTGGGCAATTAACGATACAATGAAGATGAAGGAGCATACATTTTATGGGACTAAAATTAGAATAGCACGCGAATTATGAATTAAGCAAATTATAAATATCTTACAAACATACCATAACGTGTTGAATAATGTCAAACCATATCTATATACCTACGAAGGGGATTATCATTGTTACTATGGGATTTTGAGTTTTTCTGATGAATCCATATTGAGGCGACGAAAAGCTCAGTTTTTAGTGGGTTATGTAAACTTAGTAAGTGCTTTGCAGGAGAAATGTAAGCAGACTCGGCAGATTAGCAAGGATGCACCGACATAGCTCCAATCAATGACAAATCTCTACCCCGCCATCCATCTTCAAGCTTCCCATTCTTCCTTTGTATCACAATATATAAAGGGGAACAACATCACCTCTCTCCTTTCAATTCAACTCAATTCATGCTTTCTAGACTTCATCAGTTATCTGTACAGCTTCCAACCTTTTAAATTTTACCAATAAGAGGTTTCAGTTCTAGTAAATCTACAAATATGGTTCGTTAGCTTGTAGCTCTCATGATATAGAGATTCACTGACACGAGAAATACATAGGCTGAACAAAAGATCACAAATTGGGTAGCACCTAATGATAAGACGGGAGAATTTAAGAGAGGACAATCTCAATTTCGAAATTTCATTGAGAAAGGAGGAGAATTTCCACCGGAGAAAGGCAGATATCATCTCTATGTAAATATGCCTTCCCTCTTTCCCACTTCCACCCATTCGTTTGGGGTCGAGCATTTTCCAACTAACCATAAGCCCAATTAGGTATCTTATGCCTGCCCATGGGCTCACCGCACATTGATTGTGCGCAAACTTAAAGGTCTTGAGGATACCATTCCATATACTAGTGTACATTGGCATATGGCAGAAAAAGGATGGCGATTTGCGACTCCTGAAGATGATGTCACTGGCGAGAATGTTACAGCTTCTCCAGTTGAAGCTCACAAAGGATATACGCATTTGAGAGATATCTATTTCCAAGTCGATCCGGAATATAGTGGGAGATTCACAGTTCCCACTCTTTATGATGTGAAGCAGGGAAAGATTGTTAGTAATGAGAGTAGTGAAATCATTAGAATGTTTTACACAGAGGTAGGTTTAAACTTTTAGTTTTGTTTCCTGAAGGCCTTTGGATAATAGGCACTGATATTGAGATAGTTCGATGACATCATTGCTCCAGAATACAAGAATGTCGATCTCTTTCCTGCCAATCTCCAGAAAGAAATCGAAGCCACAAATGAATGGACATACAATGATATTAACAACGGAGTCTATAGATCTGGCTTCGCCACTAAGCAGGAAGCATACGAGAAGGCTGTTATTCAACTCTTTGCATCCTTGGATCGGGTTGAGAAACATTTGAGTGAGAATGAGGGACCGTATTATTATGGAAAGAATATTACCGAAGCGGATGTGAGATTGTTCACTACAATCATTCGTTTTGACGTCGTTTACGTGCAACACTTTAAGGTATAAATTCACCCAGCTCGGCACTTTGATCAGGCGCGACAATTACTAATGAGTTTAAAAGACAAACATCCGAGATATTCGATCAGGATACCCATATATCCATAAGTGGTTAAGGAATCTGTATTGGAATGTTCCAGCATTTGGAGAGACCACTGAGTTTAACCACATTAAAAACCATTATACGAAAAGTCACACTCAAGTATGTATCTCTATTTCCTCTGGGTATGCGATTTTCATGCTAACTCAAACACAGATTAATCCATTCAGTATCGCCCCCGTGGGACCTGAGCCACCTATTTTGAGAGAAGATGAAGAAGTTCCAGCTGTTAAATGGGCTTTGAGTTTGAAGAAGTGAGATGGTTAGAGGTAATGCTGTGTTGAGTTAGGAAATGAGAACAGATGAAAAGTGTCAGCCTTCAATGTTGTGGTAATAAATTTATATGGAATATTAACCTCACTTTGTTCGTTATGTATGTTTGTGATTTTGATTGATATATGAAAGCATTGTCTTGGCTCAATTTTTTCTACAGATTCTTGCTTTCATTCCCGGAAAGTTGGTCACATTAACCCTCCTGTTTGATCTTTTGGGAGTAGTCTCCCGGTTCTTGTACGCCCATGGAGGCTATAGATCTGGAAGGATGTAAAAGCCTTCGGTTAGCTGAATCAACAAAACCTTCTACTCGTGAACCATAATATGATATCACGTATTTCGGCCTCTAATGTCCGATTCATGTTTTCTCTTCTCATATCCTCTTCTCCTATTAATTGCTCTCTTATTCACTGCCCGCTTCTTTTCTCTGCCAAATGTCATTTCGAGTCAAGCGCTCTTACTCTTCACTATAGATGAATGCTACTTTCTATAATCGCTATTGATTTTTGCGTTGTCCTACTTACTCATTGGGTGGTTGGATTGGGGTGATTGGGATGATTGGGATGATTGGGATGATTGGGATGATTGGGGATATTCGATTCTTGCGAGGTGTAAAAGTTCTTGTGGTGAGAAGCAAAGTTATCTTGTTGGTGGGTGAGAGTGATGAGAGTGATGCTTATTGGCTGGGAGGAAGTGAATGGGAGGAAGTGAATGTATTAAAGATGATTCCAATATGAAAAATTACACGAATTTCTAAGCGAGGTATCAGATGTGTACCCAGTTGCAGAGGGTAATATTCTACAGTAATCAAATGGCAAATTTCAGGAAAAGTACCTAAATAGTATATAAAACCATAAAATCATTTATTTCCACAGTAAACCCACGCTACCATCTATCAAGAACCATATCTCAATCAATCTATTCCATACCTTCTATATAAACAATCCCTTAGTTCTTGAAAGTTGCAAGAGATTGATATAATCATTTTTGCTGCTTGCAGCTTGCTTGAATATCTCCTAAGGCTAGGTATGAGTATTGTTGGTTTGAGTAGTTCACAGAAGACGAAGAACTTAATTGCAGGGTCCAATTGTCTACGTGAATTCTCCCTAAGGAGCTGGTAATTTACAGGAAGAAGCAAGGCCTATATAGGCCTTGCTATGAGACTAGCTCCTTTGATACAGGTTGTGAAAGACTTAATGCCATTCATTCAACCTTTATTCATACAAGTATGGAACTTGAGATTGTTATTTAAATTTATACCGATAGATATAAGATTGTTTCTTGTTGGAGATATTTTTAAGGATTTCTTTGATTTTTGAAATTTGAGGTTTGGGTAGAGACATACATCGTTGTTTTTTTTGGGAGGAGTTGGAGATCTTGGAGATCTTCCGTCTTTTCTCTGTAGCATTTTACATGGATTGGAGGGGCGGGGGAGGTATGCTGAGAAAGGGGAGGGGGGAGATAGAGCTGAGGGTTTGGGTATCTTAGGTGTTTAGTAAGGGTAGAGTTGTGGAGTTGTAGGGTTGTAGGTAAACTAGCTGTGTAGAACGTAGAGGCCTAAGGGGGGAGGTGCAATATAGACAAAAGACAAAAGATATTGGATTTATTCATACATCAGAATATCGCATGTCGACTTTTCGAGATCGTGGATGAGACTTTCTACAGGTGGGTACGTATTTGTATTGTCGTATTCTGATGGTTTCTTATGTTTAATTAATTAAGGTTGGTTGGTTATATGGCTCCAGATTTCGGGTATTTGCGCGATGGTGTGGTGTAGGAGAGTGTTTTGAGACGAGACGAGATGAGAATTTGGGTACTTTGTAGGATTTTATTGAGATATGAATATGAATATAAGATTCATACATATACACAAGTAAATAACTCCACACATGCAACACAATACACCACAATTCACAATTCTATATCCCCACTCACAACAGCTCATTATCGATTTCTCAAATCGTATATTCGCCTCTCGTGCCATATAATCTCTTGATTCTCTTCTCTTCATCCTCTCTTCCATCCTAACTACTATCTGTCTGATCCATTGAATTTATTTAGTTCGTATTCTTGAGGAATTTACTCTATAATCTATACTCTGTACTTCAACCCCAAAGTCAAACTCCCAACTCCCATCTTCCTCAACCGAGCCCCCTCGCTTCCCCTCGTTCCAAATCCCAACCCATATTTATAACACTCCCCTTCCGCTCCATCTTTCTCCCCATCACCCATCAACCCTTGCCAAATCCCCGAAATCCTCTCCCGATCTTCTCTTCGATAGTTTTCTCTTTCTCCTTTCCATTGCTCCCCATCATCCAACCCTCTCAATATACCACTGGCGAAAAATATTCATATCCCGCCATCTAATCTAACACACAAACCTCCCACACAAATTCCCTTCCCATCCTCTACACTTCTCCATCTATCAACATCTATTACCATTACACTATCACATCATCTACCACCCATACATCATCCACATCTACCAACCAACCAACCATAAATTTCCAATTCTCAAACACATCTCTAATAGTATAAGGAATGTACTAGAATCCACAAACCTTTCAAAAGAGCGTTGGGGTTTAATAAATGAGAGAATGAATAAAAAAACATTGCTCATCGCTGACAGGGTTATGGGTACATGAAGAATGTGGAGAGGGGGGCGAGGAACGGGGATATATATTTCACGATTTGATTACATGAATACTAGATATATAACTCTCGAGCTTTGTATCGGGCAGTAGAGATGTAATCTTTGCTAATCAGTCACTATCTGTGCAGATATCATGTATAATATATATATACAAGTAAGAAAGGGAGAAAGAAAGAAAGATTACCTGATCACATCTAAATTTAATATTATCTCATTCATCGCGCGAGGCTGACTTTTCTTTTCTCTCTTGACGTATGTATATATATATTTTCTGCAGATAGTTTTGAGTTCTGGATACTGCTTTGGCTCTTTTGATATTTATATATTGAATTGTATTAAGAGGTCTTAATATTATTCGCCCACTGTTGATATATGACTGCCTCTGACAGGTAATTGCTACCGATAGTCTTTCTCCCGTTTCATCATCGAAAATGCCAATTATCATTCCCATTCATGTGCGTTCCATATATTCGCGCCAAGAACACAGAGGGAAAAGGAAAATGAAAGATAGATAACATGAATCATTAAAGAAACACAGCTTGCGCCCAAAAATCCATTCTATTCCCATTCTAAGTATGCGCCAACGCTTTGGGTATACCATATAAATACACCAGCTGATACCGAATTACTCCATGCCTTAACCCTTTTATACAATTTCCTTTTTAACCTTCGTGTGTACCTTCACAGTCGGTAAGGCCCACCCCATATATTCTTTCTCAAGACCCGTAGCGATTTCCTTCAAAGTTCTTTCTTCCCTCACGAAACTTTGTTTGAAATCCACCCATATTCTTAATATATCCTCTGGTTCCATTCTCGGTTCTACAAATTCGAAGTCCTCGTCCAATCTGCCGCATGGCCTTCTCTCCTCTTTAATGATAAGTTTAACTAAGTCGAGGTTCGGAAAAGATCGCATTAACGTCGCTTTATTGTATGATTCCCAAGGCCTCTTGACTTCCACATCCACATGGTCGATTCCAATAGCTTTGACATTTTCGAGAAGTTCTGGTGTATTTAAAAAGGTACGAAAGTCGCGAAGGGTTTCATCATATCCCATTGCACGATGCCGAGGAAGATAAAGAACATCGATGTAAGGATTGAAGTAAATTCTTGGCTCGGAAGTCTTTGTTCCGAAAGAAAGTGTATATACACGTAAAGCTTCGGTTCGTGATTCGTGATTAGCTTGGAGGATTGCAGGAGGTGGAGTTATCGAACGACATCGATCGATGGTAGGATCATATCGAACTTCGACGGTACGAGTTGTGCAGGCATATCGCCAGACGAGGATTCGAAGTTCAGGTAAGAGTTTCGGGAAAAGATGGAAATCGTTGAGTGGTTCTTGAGATGGTGAAATCATGGTAGATTGTGGTCTGTAAATCATTCGTAGAACTTGAGGATCCATCGATGGATTGTTTTTGATATAAGAGGTGAACATATTGAAAAAGAACAAGTAATAGAAATATTCTGCAAAGGCTGAATGTGAAGGTATTGTATGGAAAAGAAAGCCTATTACTATTAAATGATTATACGGTCAGGTCAATCTTGAGCGCTTGAGAGAGAAATATCATTTAGCCTTTAAGCCTTGCAATGTTGTACTAGAAGCAAAGTGAAGTGAAGTAAAGTTGAGAAGGAACAGAAGTCGACTGAATGAATATTATACAAGCTTTTACTGAAAACTTCTTGAACTGACACATGCAAGAAGAGACCTCGGAAGGTTAAGGAAGGAAAGATATAAAGTTAAGTGTATGGGAAAGCCTCACTTAGGACAGGAACCCGATCAACAAAATGAAATATGGATATTGTGAGCTGATATTAATCTAGACTTCACTTGATTGATCAACGATGCCCAAGTTCCAAAAAGTCGAACTTCCATCCTAGCAGATACATCGATCGTATCTAGTCGCCAAGACGAAAATGATAGAGATTCTTGATATAAATCACTCGATTAAGGTGTGAGATCAACCACACTTCACTCAATTTAACCGCATGATGATCTATATTCAGTAAGGGTTGAGGGACCGGCGTATATGAGGAAGGTAAGTGACGTTCCTGTTGTGTTGTTTGTGTCGTTTGTGTGGTGAAATCCCTGTTGGGCAGAAGAAAGTGGTCTGATGTTTGTGGAGATGGATTTATCTTACTGAGAGAGGATTGGTTGATATTATGACTTTTTACATGGTGGAATACTATTTCACACTTCACTGATGAGAGGGCAAAAAATCAACAGGGAAAAACCTTTGATAATCAATTAGAATGGGGTGATATTTACGAAATGATTTATATAGAAGGCATGATATAATATTGACTAAGTAATTTAAGAATACAGGAATATAGGTATAATAAGAATGTCCTGGTATATATTGATATTGATGAGTGTTTGTTGTGAAGTTCACCACCGGTTCTGGTGGTTCCCTTTACTTGCTTACCTAAGTAGAAAGTGCCAATAAACAGAAGGCTGAGATATAGAACCTGCTGCACAGGTATCAACGGAGAATTCAACGGGGAAATTCCGGGAACCCCAGTCTATGATACCTTCTAGCGTCTACTCTGTACAACTCCCGCATACTGGGTATAACCTTAGCCTCGTGTCGAGCATAGACAAGGCTGTGATCAATACCCCACCAGGGCCACCACCCAAGCCAAGTTCGAATCTAATAATACTTGTAACTCCTTCAAGAAATATTCCGAGACATTTTATAAGATTAACGAATAAAAAAAAAAAAAAAAAAAAAAAAAAAAGAAAAAAGAAAAAAGAAAAAAGAAAAAGGAAATCCAGATATGATGGCGGCTTCAAAAGCTCCTATGCCCTCGGCTTTAACTTTTGAGTTATTGGCTCGTTGCTCTGTAAGCTATCATTACTTTTCTTTCTCTTCATCACCGCTCTCTAATTTCTACAAATATGTTAGACAACAAAAGCAAGAGCCGCCAATTTGACTTTACCTCATGGCCCAGTCCAATTACCCATGTTCATGCCAGTGGCCACACAAGCATCATTAAAAGGGTTGACTCCGCAACAACTTGAAGATACAGGTTGTCGTTTATGCTTGAACAACACCTATCACCTAGGCTTGAAACCAGGGCAGGAAGTTTTAGACAAAGTTGGGGGAGCGCATAAGTTACAAGGATGGAACCACAATATATTAACAGATAGTGGAGGGTAATTTTGTCTACGCATCAACCTACACACCCCTTTGGAAAACTAACATAATGTCGATAGTTTTCAAATGGTCAGTCTCCTAAAATTGGCCAATATCACAGAGGAAGGTGTACGATTTTTGAGTCCGCATGATGGATCCCCCATGTTACTCACGCCTGAGCATTCAATGTCTCTTCAAAATTCTATAGGAAGCGACATTATTATGCAACTCGATGATGTATTAGTTACTACCTCTCCCGATGCCGAAAGAATGAAAGTAGCAATGGAAAGAAGTGTTAGATGGCTCGATCGATGTATTACCGCACACGCGAATCCGACTACACAAAATCTGTTCTGCATTATACAAGGAGGATTGGATTTAGAGCTGAGGAAAAAATGTTGTGAAGAGATGGTAGCAAGAGGGACACCAGGTATTGCGATAGGTGGGTTAAGTGGTGGTGAAGCCAAGTCAGATTATTGTCGTGTAGTAAATACATGTACAAGCCTCTTGCCAGAAAATAAGCCCAGATATGTGATGGGAATTGGGTATCCTGAAGATTTGGTAGTCAGTGTGGCATTAGGTGCAGACATGTTCGATTGTGTATGGCCTACTCGCACAGCACGATTTGGAAACGCAATCACCAAACATGGAGTCCTAAATTTACGACACGCATCTTACGCGAACGATTTTGGACCAGTGGAAGAAGGATGTGGATGCATATGCTGCAGAACAGGAGATGGCGGTCTGGGTATCACCAGAGCATATGTTCACCATTTAGCTGCTAAAGAGACTGTTGGTGCACATTTGCTCACCATGCATAATGTTTGGTATCAACTGGAGTTGATGAGAAATGCTAGGAAAGCCATTATTGAAGATAGATATCCCGCTTTCATTAAGAAGTTCTTTGCAGATCTTCATGGTGGTGAGAAATCTAAATATCCAAATTGGGCAGTAGAAGCATTAAGAACAGTTGGTGTTGATCTAATGGAGTAATGATAGAAGATTTTAGGATTAATAAGAGATGAATAGATAATATGTACCAATAATAAAATATTTTGAACAGAATTGCTGGGCACTGCATGCAATGACAGTCTGACAAAAAAAGAAACAAAACCTACCCCTCCCTAGGTAACTAGAGATATAACTTGAAACAACGGCGTTTCTACGAGCATAAGAAATTGAACTTCAAGATTTTATTATTTCCTTCAGACAACTTCAGATATATTTCTATCAATATTGAAACTTATTTCATTACTCTTCTCTTGAATTCTCATAAAATAACGACACCGAGGCTGAACCGTTAATTGGCAGGGGTTCGCGATCTGCGCCAATACGCGATTTAGGGATTCTTTGCCGCATATTCCTTCGTCATCGTCATAGCTTCTCTATCTGGAAACTTCGCGACGAGAAGATTGAATTTAGTGAAGGGTCAAGAATTTAAGTGAAGGTTGAGCTTTCGGCTCAACACAATTTCACTCATTCGCTCATTTACAATGGCATACTCATCGCCAAACGGTGGCAGAAATGCCAGCCCTTCGCCCATCCAATTGCCCTCCTCGACAAGCAACAACGATACTCCAATATCAAATTCACTGAGACGCCTTTCAATCAGCAACGCTTCTAGAACTGGTCTTCCAATTTCACCTCATACTTCTTCTACAAGAGCTACATCATATGGTGGTCATTCAAATCTCTATCCATCACCAAGTGGTAGAAGCCCCGTGCTTCCAAGCCCCTTACGCCGAAGTTCCAGTACTGCGAGTTTCGACCAACGTCGCTCATCTACTTCACATCTCTCTCGGAAACCGTCTTTAAATTCACTTAACGGTGGAGGTTTAACCCCAAACAAAAATTCAATAAACAGAAGATCATCTACACAATTTGCACACAGGTCACCATCTGTCATGGGTAGTAAATCACTCCTTTCCCAAAGGGAGGAAGAAATGCGTGAACCCTCATCGCGGCATACTGCAGCATCCATCGCAAGTTCGCATTTCAAGTCGGAATTGGATTTACAAGATATGAATGATGGTTCAAGATCTGCAGAGACAATTGTTATACTTCACGACTCCGTTTATGGACATCGCTTTTCTCGACCTAAAACTTCAAGAACTGGTTTGAGTACAATTGTCGAAAGACCCGAAAGAATTCATGCTAGCATACTTGGATTGTCTGTAGCATATGTACGACTGGGCGAAAGACACTCCGAGGGTCGCTATCCTCTTCACCCTGGCATGGAAGCTTCTGCGGTACCTAGTACACCCTTTCGCATACGCAAAACTACTCGTCGAATGTCTTTATCCTCGCAAGCGATCACAAATGTACACGGAGTAAAGTGGATGGAGGAGTTAAAGATTATGTGTGATAATGCAGAAGCCAAGCTCGCTATGAATGGAAAAGAATTGGCTAGACCTGAGATGAATCGAGGTCCAAATGAAGCACCTCCTTCAAAGTTTCACGAGGGTGATCTCTATTTGTGTTCGGAGTCTTTGGGCGCTATGGAGGGTGCGCTGGGTGCTGTATGTGAGGGTGTTGATGCTGTTTTCGAAGGCTCCTTTACCGGATTAGGACCACGCCGAACTTTTATTGCGATAAGACCTCCTGGTCATCATTGTTCAGCTAGTTACCCTTCTGGGTTCTGTTGGTTGAATAATGTTCATGTTGGTATTTCACATGCTTCTCTCACTCACGGTTTAACTCATGCGGCTATCATCGATTTTGATCTTCATCATGGAGATGGATCTCAAGCAATCGCTTGGGAACATAACGCTCGTGCTAATGGATTGGCTAAGAATGCATTACCGTGGAAGAAGACTTCGATTGGATATTTCAGTCTCCATGATATTAATTCATACCCATGTGAGATGGGTGATGAGGAGAAAGTCAAGAATGCTAGTCTTTGTATTGAAAATGCACATGGACAAAATATTTGGAATGTTCACTTACAACCATGGAAGACTGAAGAAGGATTCTGGGAACTATATGAATCAAAGTATTCAGTAATACTCGAGAAGACACGAAACTTTTTACGCACACAATACGAGCGGCTTCAAACATCACCTAATGGACCAAAGCCAAAAGCTGCAATTTTCTTATCGGCTGGTTTCGACGCCAGTGAGTGGGAGAGTTCTGGCATGCAACGTCATAAGGTTAACGTTCCAACCGAGTTTTATGCTCGTCTAACCCGAGATGTTGTAAAACTTGCAGCTGAGGAAGGTACAGGGGTAGACGGACGGATTATTAGTGTTCTTGAGGGTGGTTACAGTGATCGTGCTTTGTGTACTGGGGTTTTGAGTCATCTTAGTGGCTTGTCAGGAAGTGATCCTGTAGCTCACACTGAAAAGGCATTCACAGGTCTAAACTTTGAAATGGGACAGAGACTTGGTGTAGATCCATTGAGCCCTGGACCGCCATCTCCTTATGGTTTCATGCCATATGATCCGTTATGGTGGTCTCAAGGTCGACTGGAACAACTTGATGCTGCTATGAATAGTGCACCAGTCCCTGAGGAGCCGAAAATTCAAAAACCTGCAGGACCTCCAGGAAATTTTGCATCTCCTACACAATCCTTCATTGCTAAAGTCGTCAATACTCCTACGGCGCAACGTAGTGTATCAACGATGGGTATGAGAAATGGAGTGCCAGTTCCGAGATCTTCACCTCCTAGGCCACCTACTCCTCCACCACCCGATGTTCATTGGACAGTTGCAGCTCATGAATTGAGTAAATTGCTTATTCCAACTGATAGACAGACAAAGAGTTGTCAATGGGAAGATCTTGCTGCCGAAGCTACAAAAGCAAGAAAAGAACGCCAATCATTAGCAAACCCCGAAGGCGCCCAACAACCTGCTAATCCGGAACCTGCCAATGCCAGAATGTCTTTACGAACAAGAAAACCTCCACCAAAATTGCTTGATAGCATCGAGAAGGATGAGGTCAAAAAGCCGGCTGCAAAATCAAACCGTCGAAGAACCGTTCCCAGCACCGCCGCTTCACCTGTACACAAAGTATGTAGTTACGTCGTGTCGTATAATTACAAACTAACGATTAATAGGCTCCCCCCGCTCCAAGCACAAGTCAAGCATCCGATACGAATTCTAGTCAGTCAACGCAAAAGTCTGTTCGGAGACTTAGCGCCGCATCTATATCCACTACTGGGGCAATGCCTCCTCCTTCTCGCCCGGTACCTGCTGCTAATAGAGCGCCATCACTTCCTCAAAGACCGAGTAGTTCTATGAGTGTACGACCAGGGTCCGCTATGAGCTCTCGTGGACCTCCTCCACCACCTGTCGTTGTAAAGAAAACAAGAGCACCTTCAAAACCTCGAACTGATGCTTCAAAACCAGGTCCAGGTCGACCCCGTAAGAAGTCTCCTCCAGTGACTGGTTCTGATAGTAATAGGAAGAATACCATTGGGGCTGTTCCAACTGCAGAAAATAGTAACCAGTCATCTGACGTTGATAGTCTAACTTCTGGTATGAAGAAAATCAAGATTAGTCTTCTGACTAAAGCACAGAAAGAAGCCAAGGAAGAAGAAAAGCATAGGGTAAAGATTGAATCGAGTCAGGAAGATGGGAAAGCATCCCCAAATATGTCAAACGAAACACCACCTACAACAGCTAATTCTGAGACGACCTACAATGAATCTGCAATTTCCACACCAATAATGAGTATCTCACCTGGACCTTCAACCCCTCAACTATTAGTTCCTCCGCAGTATTCTGCTCAATTGGAAGAGCCTGAACAAGTTCCCTTACCGACTAGTCCGCCTATCGCTCCTCCCATGGAATCATATGAATTCGGAAATGTTTCGGACCATTCATCAAATTACAGCGCGGACAAATTTGTGCCCTTTCAACCACAAGGCCCGATTCCAAGCACGACAGTACAACAAGAACCACTTCGATGGTTACCACCGAATACAAACACAGCAGCTGCAGTGAAAAAATATGATCTTCCAGTATTTACATCCACCTCCGCCATACCTTTTGCTTCGAATTCCGACGTTGAAAATCAAAACGAACCTTCAAATTCACACGTCGAACAAGATTCATCCCCATCTGAATCTACACAATTAGCTTCCTCGATCTGGGATATTCCCGCTACACCACGGGATCAATAGATTCTTTCCAAGAAACTTTCATTGGTATACATATTGAAATAAATCGACCTTGGTAAACATACATTTATTCCCATGTTGGTAATAAGCTTGTACTTTTTCTTTGTTCATGATACCCTTTAGAAGAAAGTGTTAGGGGGAAACTGAGGAAGGGAAGGTCTGGATATTTGTACCATCATAGAGACTTTCGAGTAGAGAGCAATTAATTATAATTATCAATATTTTATTGTTTGTATTACATGTAAATTCCATTTTGATGTGGGGAGAATTTCCTTGATACATTCATTACTGGAGATTGAACCAGTTAAAGGCAGTCTATCTGAGTCTATCTATATGGACTATTTAGCAGGGATGAGAATAGTCACGTGAATATAAAATGGCACTAGTGTACCAGCTAGCGAGGCATCGACAACTTTTCCCACACAAAAGAATTTTGAAGATTATATACCTCTCAATCGACAACCGCAAAAACTTTCGACAACCACCACATACAACCCCCTCAATACCGTAATCATGGGTCGCGTTCGTACCAAGACTGTTAAGAAGTCCGCCAAGGTCATTATCGAGAGATATTACCCAAAGTTGACTCTCGATTTCGAGACCAACAAGAGAATCTGTGATGAGATCGCCATCATTGCTTCCAAGAGACTCCGCAACAAGGTAAATCAAAACCTGCAATTAAATGGGATGGAAAAACGACAGATTTCTAACAATTGATGGAATAGATTGCCGGTTACACCACCCATTTGATGAAGCGTATTCAACGTGGACCAGTCCGTGGTATCTCCTTCAAGCTCCAAGAAGAGGAGAGAGAACGTAAGGATCAATACGTTCCAGAGGTTTCTGCTCTCGATGTTTCTAGCACTGAGAGCGGACAACTCGAGGTCGATGTCGAGACAAAGGATCTCCTCAAGTCCCTTGGTGTATGTATTTTGCGCAATTCGAAATTCATTTTCATATCTAATATTTTTGTTACAGTTCGATTCTATCCCATGCAACGTCACCCCAGTCACTCAAGCACAAACCACCGAGCGTGGACCAAGACGATTCGGCGACAGACCTGCCCGCAGAGAATAAATTTATGGATTTACAAAGGGTATGGGGGATTTTATTGGGAAGCACATGGATCTGATGGCTACTGGCGTATAAAGGACGGACAGGAAGTGTATACAGATCAATGTGAGAGAATTCCTCCCAAAACCAGGTGTCGCCCGTGATTCTCTCTTCATGAGAGATGAGGCTTGATTGCCATCCTTCGGGAAAACCTTTCGCTTTTCGTGAATTTGATGATCTTCTAATGATGTATGCTGTGAGCTTGATGCATGCGGCCGACATATCAACAGCACGAGCTACGGTCTCTACACGGGACTTCTGAAGTGTACTTCTCAGCAACTCCATGCGGAACCTTCTGTGATCATAATATTTCGATCTTTTCGTTCAAGTCTAGTGTACCTAGCCGCAAGTGTATATATAGAACGCGTTGAGGATTTTATATTGCTATCGTTCCTATCTGACGGTAAGTTGTGCGTAAACGATGATAGTGTACGGTTTTAGTCCCAGGAAAGTCGATTTGCGGTTGAAATTCGAGGTGCACCAGTAAGAATTGATTCATTGGTTAATCTATGTCATTGAATGTGACGGACGTGGGGTATCATAGTTTTACTCCTTCCTGCCATGAACTCCATAACTCCAAGTAATGCAATCATATTTTCCAGTCTGTATCCATCTCTGTATCGTCATCATCTTCCCCAAATAAATCTCCATAATTGTTGCCATGATTAAATGTAGATGTATGACCTTCCAGATCCAAATGCAATGTATCCATCCTATCAGCAAGTTCATTCGAGTCGAATGTCGGTGGCTTGACATCACTCTGTTTGACTTCCTTCTCAACTATTGAGAAATTCGAGACATGTTTTGATGAACCTTGACCAGTCTCACCCCTCTCTAAAGCAAGGTTTCCAAATTTCCTCTGCTTGTCTTGAGCTTCCTGCTTGTTCAAGTCCAAATTCTCGATTCCGTCCATAACCAAATCTTCCTCTGTCTTAGGTTCATGCAGTAGGTCTATGTTCGTAGCAGAACTGTCGCCACTCCTTTCCCAAGCTGGACATTCACTCAATTGAACGCGAACATATAAAGCTCTCCTGGCACACGTATCTGAGCACCATTTCTCCGCATCTTCTTTCTTCGCAATCCTAAAATCCTTTGCCTTTCCCGACATGCCCAGTAATCTCCACTGTCCACCTCTATTATCTCGCGGCCGCGGATTGGCACACAAAGTATACCCGCACCGACTATCGAGATTGCGTTCGAGGATTAGGGCATCGTAGTCGCTGGGTTGAAAGGGTCGAAGCATCTCTTTGAAGGCGCGGGCGTCGGATGGTGAGGGGTTCGAGGCATCGTGGGGTGGAGAGGCGAGCGGGAAATCAATCAGTGATTCGGTGGAGGAGAGGATCTCGAGCTCGATTTCTTTGCGTTCTTGGATGAGGCGCGCGTGGTAGAGGGCTACTTCGCGGTCGCGCTCGGCTTTGGTGGGTGAGGGGTTGGTGGCGGTGGAGGTGGAGGGGTAGGAGGAGGAGGAAGTGGTCTTTTTTAATATTGATTTGGGTTTTTGGAGGGTGGACATGGTTGTGTTTTTGAGTTTGTTTTCGTTTCGTTTTTGTTGTCCTCTTCTTAGGTTGTGGGTGGGTAGGTATTTGATGTATAGATTGAAATAGATTTGATTTGAGCCGAGTCGAGTTGATTTGATTGATGATTGATAAGATTAAAGTACGGTATTCAATTCAATTTGTTCCGTTGAAGAGTAGTCACCTAGTACAGCCGACAGCCTAAAATATAGATAGCTGTATATGGCATGGCATTAGTCTCCAGTACCTGAGCTCACCTGCAGTTGAGGAAAGAGAAGGATTGAATGATTGATTGGAGGGGGAATTGATCATTAATTTTTGGACCAATGTAATTATACCTGGGTACTACTATTTATCTATTAGTTGTATGTTTCTTACATGATAATGAGTACGAGTACATCGTTTAAGCTTCAAATCCATGAACCGGTGAACCGACAAATCGACAATTCCCAAAGAAACCCTTGTACCTCTGGCTAAGCCACTCTTGACCACTCACAATTATACCCTGTGCCTCAAAGTGCCACATCCACATTCATCGAAGTGCTCCTCAGCAAATCTTTGAATAAGCTGGAATCACTTGCAAGCTTTCCTTTGCCCACCAGATCATGCAACTGCAACTACAGATGGTCTTATAGGTAGATAGCTCCAAAGGAAAAGGGAAGTCCGCAAAGAACCACAAATCAATTTGCATCCCTAGGTACCCAGCATATGTATGCCCGCCCACCTTACTCTACAAACCTTCCATCATCATAAGGCCTCTCTCTCTTCCAATAAATTCCCAGTCAATGATACCTACATACATACACACATACCTGTTTACCTGAGTAATCAATACTTAATATTTAGTTTATTTCAAGGAATCTTAAAGCTCTTGGTAAGTTAACAATGCTATATATGTTGACAACGTTCAAGATATATCCCGTCTATGACTTCGTTTCATTCATGCGCTGACGTAGACTAGTAGCAGAGTTTAGATACAAACACCGCCCCGCCTCTTTTCAAAAGATTCCCGACATTTTCCTCTTTCCTACAGACTACTCGCTTTCAATTACCGTAAATGTCACAAAAGAAAACTTGTGCAATTGTGTTTCCACCTTTCAAACTTTCATTCCTTCGAATCCACCGCTAGATTGTTACGAACATCATCCGTCACAAAACCGGACTTCGGTGGTTGGTAACTAGTTGGGACCGACTTACAGCATCAACAATAACTTTGAACCACAACATTTACCCTTATCCTCAATATGTCCATTCCACCATTCAAGGTGAAGGCTATCTTTGAATATACTTCACCGCACGATGATGACCTTCACTTTCCGAATGGACAGATTATTACGGTGACGGAGGAAGAAGATGCGGATTGGTATGCAGGAGAATATGTTGATGCTTCAGGAGTCAAACAAGAAGGTATTTTTCCACGAAATTTTGTGGAAAAGTATGAGCCTACCGCACCTCCAAGACCTACGCGTGTCAATCGACCAAAGAAGGAACCCGAACCAGCTTCTCCTGTGGTCGCTTCCGAGCCAGTAAGAGAACCAGAACCTCAGCCGGAAATCGAAACACAGCCTGAAGAGGTTCCTGAAGTTCCTGTGGTACAAGAAAGACAACCTCCTCCTCCTCCTCAACCAGCTCCACAGGCTAAACCTCCAAAACCTGCATCCCCACCTCCAGCACCAGCAGCTACAAAACGAGCTCCAAGTCAAAAGCCAAGCTCTCCTCCTGTTAGTGAAAAACCAAGCGGTGGGTCATTTAGAGATCGTATTGCAGCATTCAACAAGGCTGCACCTCCCCCAGCTCCATTCAAACCCGCAGGTTTCAGTTCTGGAGGCTCGAATAATTTCATCAAAAAGCCATTTGTTGCCCCACCTCCAAGAAAGGATGCTTATATTCCTACACCGCGCGAACCCCCGCCACAGAAGATATACAGACGCGAGGAAGACCCCGAGATTGCAGCAAAGGAGAATGAGAATCAAGAACAAGCTGAACGGGCAGGATTGGCGCCCACTTCTCCAAATAACAATGATGAAGAGGAACAACCTAAGCCAACGAGTCTCAAGGAACGCATCGCACTTTTGCAAAAACAACAAATGGAACAAGCTTCTAGACATGCAGATGCAGCGCAGAAGAAAGAGAAGCCTAAGCGCCCACCCAAGAAGAGAACAGAATCTCATGAAGTCACAGAAGAGGGAGAGACTGCTAGCTTAGAACGACCGGATACTGGAGATAGGCCTGGAAAGATGTCAATGGATTCTGTTAGGGAAGAAGAAGGTGTGCCACGACGAACGAAATCTTCCCGGGGACCTATTCCATCGATTGAGGATGGAAATGAAGCGGATATGTCAGGGGCAGCCGAAACTGCGGAAGAATTGGAAGATACCGGAAAGGATGATAGCGACGACAAACCTAAAGTCAAACCCCCTCAACCTCCTGTTCGTGCGCCAGCAGCTCCAATCGTAGAACCAGATGTTGGTGAGGAAGAAGGCGCCGGGGAAGAACCTTCGCCTGTTGAAGCAGGAGAGGAAGAGGAGGAAGAGGAAGACGATATTGACCCCGAAGTAAGACGCAAAGAGGAATTACGTGCTCGAATGGCAAAAATGAGTGGTGGTATGGGCATGCATGGAATGTTTGGCGGTGGAATGCCAATGGCAGCTCCTCTTCCACCAAAGAAGAAGAAGCCATCCTTGCCACTTCCAAAACGTGGAAGCACTGCTGGATCAGACGCGATAGTTTCCCCAATCGCTAGCGCGCCACCCATACCAATGATTCCTCTTCCTGGTATGTCTCGAGTTCGAAGTCCGGATGAAGTCGAGAAACAGGAGGAGACTGAGGAAGAGAAGCGACCAGTCTCATCAGCGCGTCCTGCTGATGTAGTACCGGATGTTGAGGATGTTGTACCTGAGAAGGAAGAAGAATCAGCACCTCCACCGGGTAAATATTTCGATCTAATAGTGTGATTATTAAAAGACTAATATTTTTTGTAGTTCCAACTCATGATGGTGGCGCACTACCCCCAGTTCCGAGCGGACGACCAGCTCCTCCACCTATTCCAATTGATTGTAAGTCTTCTATCAGTGAATCTAATCAATCCAATATACTTACAATATTAGCTCGACCAGTCCCAGCTCCTCCTGCAGAGATTTTGTCACCAGGCGCTGGTTATCAGTCTGATGATGAAATGGCTGAGCAAACACGAAAGACATCATTAGCTGAACCTCCTCAAGCTCCTCCTCGACCTTCTGAGGCACCAGGTTCTCCGCGATCACCAGCTAGCAAGAGAGCTTCATACTTTAGTTCTGAGCAATCGCCGCAATCTCCAAATACGCCTGGTAGACGTGCCAGTAGAGTGCCGCCTATCCCGCTTGGTATTCCTACTCCAGCTCAAACTCGAGCCCTTCCACCACCTCCACCTGGGGCACCATTGAGTAGATCTTCGACAGGTGATCAAAACGTCATTCCCCACTTGAATCCACCACCTCCACCTGTGGATGATGGAAAGGAGGATGATTATGAAGGTGATTATGATACTGATATCGCTTCCGCGGTACCACATAAAGATGCTTTGAAGCACACCAAAGAAGCAAGTGTTGATGATACCGCTCTTCGATCTCCAATTGCTTCTCCAACTTTTGCTCCTCCACTTCCTCCACCTACAGCTCCAGCTCCAAAAGCTATTCCACCACCATTGCCATCACAACCACCACCTCGTCCATCAGCAGAGGTTCCCAGAGTTGCTCCACCAGCTCCACCACCGCCACCACCTGGAAGAGCTCCAGCTCCATGGGAACCTGAGAACAATGAATATGATCCTTACAATTATGCACCAACGACAACAACTGCTCCAATTCACGTTGCTCCAGCTACACCAAAAATGGAACCCGTTGAAGACGATTTATACTCAGCTTCTCCACCAAGATCATTTGCTTCGCCTAAACAAGGTCGAGCTCCACCTCCACCTCCAAATAAGCCTTCAATAAAACAATCTTTGGATCTCAATCGCGCGGCTGTTACTGGTGGCGTAAGAAGATCTATGGATTTAAACAGAATGTCTATGGATTCAGGGTTTATCGCCAATGATGTTGATTTGGGAATTAGTAGTCAATGGTGGATTGTCAAGAAAAGTCTTCCCCCTGCTTTCCAGGCTCGAAAAGACATTTTGACTGAATCGGAAGATACATCATCAATTTCTGATACGAACCAACCTGTTGTCACAAGAGAACTTTTTGTCTTATTTCATGATTACTCTCAAACGATTATCGCAGCTCAATACAATCCAAAGGATCCTTCTGATTGTCAACTTGAACAAAAACATGAAGGGCCACCTGCTCGTTTACGTCAAGATCAATTGGAAGAAGCTCATGAACGCTTTGGTAAGCGTGTCATTGAAGCAGTGACTGTTAGACAAAATACTATTGTTGGTGATGGTACACCTCAAGGATTAATTCTTGAATTACTGAAACCATTAGCTGGTGTACTTATGCCAGTAGGTACTCGAGCATATGGTGCTCTTGTCTATAGTAACATGGCCAATGCATCGACTCAACAATTCGATGAGATCCGAGCAGGTGATATTGTTACACTGAGAAATACCAGATTCCAAGGTAAACATGGATCAATGCATACGAAATATACAGCAGAAGTTGGTAAACCCGATCACATGGGTGTAGTTGCTGAATGGGATGGCACGAAAAAGAAGTTAAGGGCATGGGAACAAGGAAGAGAGAGTAAGAAGGTTAAGTTGGAGAGCTTTAAGTTGGATGATTTGAGAAGTGGTGAAGTAAAGATTTGGAGGGTGATGCCGAGAAGTTGGGTGGGTTGGGGAGAGGGGAATTAAGTTGTGAGGGTTGTGGGTAGGTGTTAGTGGTAGATTGTGGGAGTAAGGGGAGGAGGGAGTATGAAGCGATATTAGGATGGGTGAATCGATGAAGTTTTTGACACTGTGAGCATTGTGATATGCCAGCGGGGATTGAGATGGTATGAGATGAATTGATGAAAAGATAGTCAATTACAGCGAGTTTTGTGTGTATACGTGTATACAGTTAGTTTATTTGGCAGGCATAGCATGATTGATTCATTAAAAATCTACATTTCTTTTTTTGTAATCTCTGAAATCCATCTCATCCCTCGGCTCAGTAATGCTCTTATTATATATATAACATGTACCTAGGTACATATGATGTACATCAATTAATGATCGTGTGCACAAAAACAAGCTTTACAGTTCCACAAGAACACTGTTTTTTTTACCCCTGGCTATAAACAAGCACCAATCTACGGAGTATTATCGCGCCACCCGGTCGGGCTAAGAGGGGGTGAAACAGTAGTACTTGGGTTCATCTCTACCTTGTATGCTAATCTTAATCTTTGGATTTTTTGGACTTTGGAGGGTTGGGTTTGGGGGTTGTAGATTTTTCATTGAGGAAAGGATGGGAATGGGAACTTAGGGAAGTAAGGTTCGAGGTATGATGGATGGGTGGATGGAATGGATGGGTGGGTGGATGGGTGGATGGATGGATATATCGGATAAGTACTGGCGATTGTATCGGTGTGGGTATAGGAAGATAGGTAGGTGGGTAGATAGGTAGAGATACGAGAGATGGCGGGTGTGGAATAGTGTGGAATGGGGTTATGTTACATCGTATTCGGTACTGATATACATATGTATGTAAGTATCATACGTATGCGTAGATAAGTTAAATCAAACACCGATATGAACTATCCATACATATCTTGAAGAATGGGAGAACAGAGGCAATGATCAAGGGAATGAGTACACTCCGTACATTTCCCTGGTTTTTACCTCGTATTGTCCCCGCTTGATTTGGGAAATTATATTATATCATTGCATATCATTGAGTAAGTACGAAGACTGGAAGGGTAAGTATAGCATGCGCATGTCATATGCACGGCTTTCTATATTAAGTATATTAAGTATCTGAGATATATGAATATCTGGGTACACTAAGGGGGTAGAGTATAGATATATATATGTATCAATTGTTGGATCATCTTTTTCTTTTGATATAATTTTTAGTTTTTGGTTACCGATTTTCGGATATCACTTTTTTCCTGTTTCTCCTTTTTGGAAATTTCACCACATATAATGAAGACATCGTCATTAGCAAGCCTGATGGCTTTAAATACCATCACGCAGGCACAGACAGATGCGATTTCAATGCCAATCCGTCTCTTGTATGGACCGTTGAATAAAGTCACTACATCGGTTATGGTGGGGAGTGGCAATGAAGAGATTGGGCAGAGTATTGAGGTGGTGGTTGATTATGGGAGTGCGGATTTTTGGGTATGTTGATTTATTTTTTGGTTTTAGAGGGGGGCGGGATTGGGGTTTTGTGGTTTGTGGTTTGGGTTCTGAGGGGAGGAGGAAGGTGGAAGATATCTAAGTGAGAGGGGGAGAGGGGGAGAATAGGGAAAAAAACAAAACCTAACAAAACACAAGGTCTTCGGTCCAAACGCAACCATAAACTACGGATCCCAATACCTTGGGTTTGAACCCGGTGCGTGCAACACGAGTCCCTCCTACTACTACCACCTCGACAACGCCACCCTCCAAAACTTCACCCAATCCTATTTCTACGGCGGGAACTCCAAAATTCTTGATGCCACCCACTCCGTAAACGATACTCTATATTTCTCTTCCAGCCCCGCTATCCCTAATATCGAAATCGCGCTCATCTCTTCCGGGGTCGTGCGTCAGTATGTTCCCGACGGTGAACCCTGTCCAGAGCTCTCCTACGACTACGGTATTATGGGCCTGTGTCCCTCAACCTCCGGCGACAACGGTCCCAATCTCAAAACTAATCTCCTAAACCAAGGACGCATTTCCGCATCCGTGGCCTCGATGTATTTCTCGCCTCCGCCGGCCGATGCACCGATGGCCTATAACTTCACCGGAACCCTCCTCTTGGGTGCGCTTCCTCCAGCGGATTCCTACTCCGGGGAACTCATCCCTGTGCCTATTACGACGCCGGTGGGTGGAAGCGGATATTATGTTTCCCAACCCATTATATCGCATGCGAATACTTCCATCCCAGCCGATTACCCTACCGAAACATGTCTAGTGGACTCCGGCTCCCTATCTCTCACGCTCCCATACACATATGACAACACAGCGTTTTTCAACAGTACCGGATTTCAGAACTACGAATATGATATCGTGTATCCATCGAACTGCGAAGATCTACCCCGCGATCTCACGCTCGATTTTGAGTTTGCGGGATCGGGAAATGCATCTGTGAGCGTGAGCGTGCCGTATATGTATTTGGCACGGGGATCGTCGGGTCCGGGAGGTGTTACGCTAGAAGGAATGTGTGTGATGAGTGTGGCGTTGGGGAGTGCGTGTACGTTTGGGGCGCCGTGGTTTTTGGGCGCGAGCGTGGGGGTGGATGATGGGGAGAAGGTGGTGTGGATTGCGCAGGGGGTTTTGTAGTGGATGGGGGAGGATGTGGGTGAGGGAGTGGAAGAGGTGAGTAAGGGATGAGAGACGAGGAGGGTGATAGAGAGAAGAAGACATAGAGTAGAGGAAGATTAGAATGCAGATGGAGTGGAAAGATGCCTCTTGAGATATGAATACAAGACTTTGATTTAAATCTAATAGATGTTGCTAGGTAGTCTTTATTTGGGGATGGGATTCTAGTTGATGGGTGTTAAAGTCTTCACTTGAATGTACATGTATATGATCTTCCTTAATTTATGTATAATAAGGCTCCACTGGCCCTCCGAGGGTTTCAGGGTCAGAGGGCGGGGGAGGTGGAGGCAGATTGTTTAGAAAGAAAATAACATACTTCTCATTTCCTTCACACGATTGTATCTCGAGCGTAGCGAGCTAAAGAGGGTTTGGGGGCTTGCCCCCATAATCTCCATGCAGATTTCATCTGCCCGTGGATATTTATAATCTTATCATACATTTAAATAGGATACTTGTAATGATGTCTAATATTCATTTGAATTCTTTTTAAAAATGTACATTTGCAACATAATATACACATTTCATTTACTCGATCGATTTGCGATTTCTAAAATCCACTCAATCCGTATCCTTCACCACTACCATTTTGTCTCGTGAACGTCTTCCCCGCTGGTAAATAATTTCTCTGCAGTGGTTCTGGAATCTCATCTACTTTTCCCTCTTTGACTGCCACGGCATCTTTATCCGCTGGAATTACTGAAAGTACAATCTTTCCCTTTGCATCAATATATGCATGTTTAGGTTCGACCCACGTTTTACTACCTCCATATTTCTGCGGCTCGACAAATAATAATCCGGCAACTTGGTCGTGGGATCTAGGATTACTACTACCAAGAGGTTTAACATCGAATTGAATGAATCCTGATGGAATATCCGCAACCACACCTCCTACACCTAGTACTGGAGGAGCACCTGATGCATTCTTGGGCATGACGATACGAGCTTCAACGGGAGGAGCATGGGCTTGTGGTCCATAAAGCGCATGGTTGTATGTCCAGCTATTATTACGCGAATAGGATAATCCGGCACTAGGATGGGTTTTAGGAGGTCCGGATTCGGCATACGGAGAGCTAGATACGACCTCGACGGCCTTGGGTCGACGGAGAGAAATTAATTCATCGTAAATCTCTGTTTCGTCTTGGGCTCGGGGAGCAGGAGAAGGAGCAAGATCGAGAAAAGCGCGGATTTGGAGATTTAGTGTGGAAATATCGTATCGTAGATGGCGGATATAAGTTGATAATTGTTCTTCCGTTACATCTTCCACAGAAGTGGTTTTGAAATCTCCCAATCCTTCATCATTTTGGACTGCCTTCTTTCTCGCTTCATTCGTCAGAGATGCAGCACACGATTCCTTTAAAAATTGTCTGAATTCCGATTTTCTCCTTCCCACCTCCTTCGCTACATATTCTTGAAATTCGCCCTCGGTCAAACCCGCTAACCATGGACCTGAAAACTTCCAGCGCGTATCGTCTTTTCCCTGCCCTGTAATTCCCGCCTGGATACTTGAATTTCGAACCGTCGTATCAATGCTATCATCAAAAACACTTCTATGTTTAGGAATATTCTGATCACGGGTCGCAGAGACGGATTTACTAAGTCGGGGTGTCGAAATGGGAATATTCATTTCCTGCCATTTTTGTAATGTGAGACTGTGGTCCGCCGCGGAACCAAACTCGGTGACGTGCTCAAAGGTATCGATAGCTTCAACGCGGATGATGGGCGTGGATGTGCGGGTGGTGGCTCGTAGAGGGAGGGGTCGTTTGAATCCCCAATCACCTTTTGCGAGGGAGGATGGCGGGGTGCTAATAGATTGATGGATTGGATGGGGGAGGGTCGCGGTATCGGAATCGAAGGTTGCTTGGGAAGAGAGGGTACCGGTTGGTCGGGGGAGAGGATTAGGAATTGCGAAGACTCGGGAGGCTCGTAGGAGTGCCCCGCCGGGCGACATACGAGTTGATGCCATGATTGAAAATTCGAGCTCTTTTGAGCCCTGAAATGGGTTCTTGCAATATTCGATTTATCACTCCTTGCAAACAGATCTTCTCCTGTATCTGGACCTGCTCCCCTTGAATATCGTTGATGTTGTGCGCGGGAAGCAATGGCACATTCAAAAGTTATAATTATGGCGGGACAAAATAATCGAGGTTCGAGATAATTTTTGGGATGGCGCTAGTCTGTTTTGAGAATTTGATGATTTCTAGAACCATGAATGAAGATCTGAATAAAATTTATTATTAAATCAATGAAATTATATTTCTCTCTATTTTTTGAGTTATATACTAATCTGACTTTAATGATTGCCATTTTTCGAGTTTCAAGGCTTTTGATAGATTCATGAAAGACGTTGATATGTCGATATAAACTAGAGCGTTAAATCTTGAATATGCGAATTCACATACAACTTAACATCAGAGCAACAAATGAGCAAAATGTATCTGTATGTATTGCTTCAATTTATACAGGGTTTGATGTTGAAAGTAGCATTTCTTAACTTATCATCTTTTGAAATTTTCATACCACATAGTCAATCATTCCATACTTCATTCACATGAACCAAAACAACATCAATCATACAAAACTATCCCTCTATGCCCCTCCTCTCAAACTAGACTAAACCAACTCAACTCAAGACCAGCAACAAAAATCATCATGCCATATTATCCAACCTAATCCCAACCTCATCATCTCCAAGAACAATCAGTTTAATCATCGTCATCATGGGGGCAAGCCCCCAAACCCCCATAGCTCGCTGCGCTCGAAGATTTCATGTATAATATCCCCCCCTTCCCTTCTCCTTCCTCCAGTCAAAATCAGCGATCAATCTCGCAAACCCCCAGAAGATCAGCAAAAGATCATTTCCCATTCTTATTGAGAATAGTGAAGAGAAAGAGAACCATACTGACGAGGATATCTCACCATTAATCCATATCAACCCCCTTTCTTCTTCCTCGACATCTTAAATATCCATTTACATCCATTCAATTCAAACCCTTACCATCATTCCGGGTTTACGTCACTTTCTATCTCAATAATCATCAGAACACTAGCATATTCAGCATCAAGGAATGAACTCGCCCACCCACAATATTTATCCATTCATTCTCTCCCCTTGGCAACAAATCACCTACACAGTCAACCAAAATAACATAACATCAGATGAATTTCATATCGATTGATATCTTTATTTCTGATATATCAGAGTATACATGGCATGTATCCCCTACATACTTCGGGTTCGAGATTGATACCTAGTTTAGCTACTCGTCTCCTTCTAAGCATCTGAAGCCTTCTCAAGCGCCTCGAGACGTTTTCCTGAAAAGATATATCATACCTTTAGCGAAATATTCTCCTCATATCAGTACCTAATTTAACTGATCCAATACATTCACAAGTATAAACTTGAAGACTCCTCGAGCCATCCTGTTCCACACCATTTTATCTTTCCCCGTAGTCCCCTATTTACCTACCAAAAAGACATTCAATCAGAGACCCCTCGCCCCCCTTCCCAAAAGATACCCTAACTCTCATTCTTTCTACGTATTTCTCATTTTCCCATATCCTACCTATCGATCTTTCAACCTAACCATTCATTGATCATCCACAAAGTACTCCCCTCCCCGCTCTATTTCGCGTCACCTCAAAAATTTTGACTGCATAATACGCATACTTTAATGTCCTTCTCCCTCCACTCTATCCCATCCCAAGAACATAACAAAGTAACAAGTACCTTCCAACAACTCCCTAACCACACTCCCAATCCACCCTTATACCAACAACAGTTCAACCAAGTAATCAATAATAAAATCCACCGTCTATACAAACAAAACCCTTCTTTCCAACCCCCCTTTCTTTCCCATCAAACACATACCCATCGCCTGTAGGAACGAAAGCCATATCCTATCTCATGCACCCCATACATTTCAAGAACTGCGACTATCACTATTCCAACATCACACCAATTCATACAAATCTCATCCCATCTCACCCCCCAAACCCCCTAATCCAATCCACGAAACACAACACAACGAAATGAAAAGAAATCCGAAGAAAAAAAGAAAAACGAGCAGTGATAATCACTGAATAATGAGACACCATGCTATACCATCCCATCTCAAATGAAAGAAATCAAACGAAAGAAATTCACATCCAACCCCCCGATTACATTCCAATTCCAATCTCCATTCCAATCTCAAACATCAAGGACCTCAGCCCTTCGGAAACCGCAAAAAAGAAAGTAAAAAGAAGGCTATAACAAAACTCAGTAATCTGTAGACAGATGAATAGTTATGAAGTACCCAGTAAACACAATAACAAGAAGAGACTTATCTTCTCTCCTCACCTCTTTTCCCACCCCCCGATTCCCCTCCCCTTCTTTCTCCTTCTCCCCTAATGTATTGTCATCCTTAGTAGAGCATAATACAGCATAGCACGATACAGTACAGGCGATAAAATACTCTGACATATGATATACGAAAGTCTGATAGTCTGACACAATAACATCAAAAAAACATCACAATGACGTCTCCGGATTATCTATCATTCCATCGAGATCGACATACACATACATACACATCAACGCATACATACCTGGGTAAGCGCATAAACACACACACACAAGTCCATGGAGATCATCGACAATCCAATAAGTTAAGTTAAGTTGAGTTGAGTAGCGCTTACCTACAACGATTTTCTCACAGCGAATATCTAGCTCACCTCATCTGACCTGGCCTGCACTGCATTAACTACACTGTAGTCAAGTTTCAAAATCTTATGTTTCAAATCATCTTTCCTTTCCTTTCCTTTCCTTCTCCTTCTCCGTTTCCTTTCCCATTTCACAAAACTCACTAGGAATAAGTAATCTTCAGAAATCTTTAGAAATCGTATCGCATCTCATGAGCCGCACAAACCGCATCGTATCTAATCGCATCGCATCAACCAAGAACTAAAAGTAAAAATATCAAGTAAAAAGATTTCCTCATCGTACAAGACTGAAATCAATATGTACGATCCCTCCAACTCTCCTCAAATCCGTATCTACATCCACATCTACATCCACATTCCCCAGACCACACTATATGATGGTTGATCTACTAATAAGCAAGTACGTAAGTACGTAAGTTAGATACTTACTTACTAATCCATAAATCAAATTCTCAATGTTCGATACTCGAAGCCTGATAATCAGATTCAAAACTCTGAAACGAATTCGCATCATTGTGATTCATCCCATCCCATCGCATCACATCACAACGTATTATCTAACGTCGAACATACATACATACACATCAAACCTTCAGCAGATCCTCCTCCGCAGTCCGCATACCCTAAAAAAATCAATGACACTTCCATAATATAGTATAATATAGTATACTTCCCAAGATAGGGCTCGTCGATCTAATCTAATCTAATCTGATCTAATCCAAAATCAAATAGACACGAAACCCCAAGATCAACATCCCCATCTTGAGTTATCCACCCCCCTCGGGAATAATTCTCCACACATGCAGCGTACGTACTGAGCATTAGCATCAGAATCTTAGCATCACATCACATCACATTCACAAGTCCCCGAGTAGGATATGTATGCGATATGTATGCAGCAAGCTTTGTAGATTATGATGTATGTATGCTTATATTATGTATGTATGTATGTATGTATGTAGATCTCATGTCGTAACTTGTTACTTGTCACTAACTTGTCACTAAACTAACAATAACCGCATGTCAAGAAATCACATGGTCGCTCAATCTTCGATCTACTGCTGTACGTAGCATTCTACTAGAATTTTGTGTACACTGTACACTGGAGACAGATTCAGCTTGTTTCATGTGGATAGATAGAAACAAATCGAGGTTTCTATGATAATTTTATATAGGACAATGTAGTATATTTTCTACATTTATATATGGGGGTGTCTACTTCTTGAATGCCTAAAGGTAGTGTTGCGAAGAAGAGAGATGAGATGAGATAAGATGATAGGATAATAACTTTACTTTGTTTTACTAATATGATGAGCAAAGAGCCTCCTTTCCGATATATTGTAACATAGTATGTTAGGTTATAGATCCTGATGAAAATCTTACCCGCCCTTCGGAAGGATGGATTCCTTCCTTATGGGGGTAGGTGGGATGAAAGTTCCGGAAGAACTGTGCCACTTAATTGCGTTATTGATAACGATTTGGTTATCAGTGATCACAACATATGATATAATCCATGACATGACATGACATTATCCACGAGAGAAGAACTTCGATCGACAATCCTTCTCAATATCATAAGCAAAACCAATTTCTCCTGTTCCCCCCAAAATTGTGGTTCGCTGTACGAAATACCCCGCATCCAAAACCCAAACTGATCCCTCTCGCATGACTAGTCAGAATTTTTTGTTTGGGCGAACCATAGCAAATACCATCATTATGGACAGTTTGAGGCCATTAAATGGGCCAGTTTCGGTAATTCCTTATAGGTGTGGCACAAAAGAAAAGGGCAGCTGCATAGGATGCATAAGATCTGGTCGCCTTTTTCCTTCGGTGAGACATGTGGGAGACCGAGAACGTGGCACTGATTGGAGTGGTCGTGAAGTGAAGCACAAGAATCTGCTCAAAGAAAGATTATTCGCTTTTCATCGAAACTTCGATCATCGATGCATGAAGGTTTTTTTTTCCAGACCTCTCAGACCTTAGCTTTTCGAGAAAAAGCGACACAGCCCAAGAAATTGGGCAAACCAAGACAAATTTGATTGATCTTCTTCACTTCGTAAATTCGTACACTCGATAACGAGTCACATGAAAGTAATAAATATAGCAACTCTTCAAGAAAATAACACAAATGGTAATCTGCCACACTTGCAAGCCTTGCATGACCGTTGTCATACATACGTACGGCGGAACCGAAGATAGGTGGATAGATATCAATTTGCCCTGATTTCCGCCATATGTCACGATGAATGAAAATAGATAAGTCTCGATCGTTTTATTTTTGCCCCATAACTTTATCGGCCTCGTGTCTTTCTCAGACATACAGAGTAGACGAAACAATCATGGCTCAGATGAAACGTAAAACGTATACATTTCCATAGAGGATGGGCCGTATGAAAGTCTGATGGAGTAAAAGATAGGCATATCAATTACTGATAGGCAATCATTGGAGGAAAACTTGTATGAAATATAGAAAAAGCTGTAGGGCAGAAAAAATGGAGTAAATTGAGTGGAGTGACTGGTCTTGCATAAAAAGGCGCGTGAAAGGCTTTGGAAAGAAATTCAACCAATAACCATTGTTTAGGGTAACTGAATCACACTTTGGGTCAGCACAACCTTGAAGCAAGCCTTCCTTTGTGATACTAATCAACTCAGCTTATAATGGGTGTTGCTATTCGTATTGAGGCTGATTATCTTGGTACTCTTCTTTACATAGGTAAGAATAGTCATTGATTGGAGCAACCTAATATTTTCAGACGATGCGCGTTAATGACAAAATGACAAGTAGGGTAGGATAGTAAGATGGATAGATAAAAATTCCATCGGGCATCGAATATTCTCTTGGAGACTTTTGCAGGGCAGAATTGAAAGAAACTGGCCGGGTCGCTTGGGTCGTTCATGATAAAGATTTAATAGAATCATTTACAGTATAGTAGTATAGTATACATGGAGAACTTTTGTCATCCAGTCAATTTATTCAATTGAAAATGGTGACTAAGGCTTGCAGGTTGCATTTGAGGCTGTGTAACATCGTCGAGGGCGAATTGAAGGAAAGAGGAATAGGAAAACTCATTCGAATAGAATTTTAATGGCTGATGTTTGATGGTTGATGGTTGCAGGTTGATGGCGACAAGTTGAATAGTCGGTTCGGTCCACTAGGCCTAGTCGGAGTCCTAGTCCTTGTCCACCGCCAAAGGAAAATTATTTAATCGAGCTGTGCGAGCTGTGCGCGATGGAGATATAGGTGTAGGTGGAGGTGTAGGCGGCCTAAACCCGAGTCTCATATAACCTGTTCGAAGGGTTCATGTGGATTAATATGGATTCAATATGCATCCATATGGTAAAAACAGATGAGTAACAATCAGCTACCCATTTTTAGTTGTACATCGGATCGTAGTACAGCTAGCTAGTTACCTAGGTAGGTAAGCGATGGTTATATTGGATATGTCATCGTGCACGTCAAAACTGCCACGAAGGAATTGTCGGTGGATGGTGGTGGATGGTGGTGGAGGGCGGAGAGAATTAGATGGGAATGTTCGGAAAAGAAACGGTAAGAAGTTGGATTGACAATCATTATGAGTGGTCGAGGTGGCTTAAAAGAGAACTCCGGATTGTACTACTGTACTCTTGTTCAAACTGGGATAAATTCCTTTGGTAATGATTAACCTTGATTTACTCGAGTATATGGGAAAGATATACCAACTACCTAGAAATGTATATGACCGAGTGTGATAGTAATGTGATAGTCATGATGGATCAATATAAAAAGCTATACCTAAATGTAATAGCAGTTTTAGTCAATATAAAAAATATACCCAGATACGGTAGTCGCGCTGGATCAATATAAAAACATATACCTACCTACCTCGATGTGATAATAGTCTCCGATCAACATCGGAAGATATACCCAGAGATGTACCTAGCCATGTGCCTAGATGTCAATCCATAATGTGATGAGTGCTTGGATAATGTTAGTTTATGCGTTGATTGATGTTGATTCATTGGTTAACGGTGGAAGTGCCCAGATGATATTCCGATACTCTTATCCTATCGGAAACCATCGCGCTGCTCTTCAACACAACATATCAAGGATGGATGAGAAAGATGGGAAACATGGGAAAGACGGAAAGAGACGAAGGAGTACGAAGGAGTGAGAAGTTTCAACCTTTCTTAATGCCCTAACAATGCCCCGGTAGTCCTTTGAGAGAATGATTAGCTATGGATTGCTTGCTCATGGATGCAACCTTTACTCTGATGGCTTGATCTAGACATTTGGAGAATGGTTTTAATTGGAAAGGAGATATAACAATCTATAGAACAATACTCGTAGAATATAGAAGAAGGATGAGTAAGAATTGGAACTTTCATGTAAGATTTTATCCACAGGGGTAAAATGGTAAAGAATGAAAGGAATTCTTGAGTTTGCCTGTCTCTACTCTCGACTCTCGAATTCTCTCTCTACTAGTCTTGTCTTTCAACTCCCAAATCTCCATCTATTCCTTAATTCCTTCATCCCAATTCTATCATATTCCATTGATTCTTTCCTGTGCTTCTCGCCTCACTACCTTTGTCTCTCTCTGCCTCACAGTCATATCGACCCAACCACCACCAGAAATCAAAGGCTTTCCCGCTCAAAACCGCCCAGCCCACGCCTTATTAGGATTTGATTCCTGCCCCCATATATAATACATACATATCCAAGTGCATATATAATACATACACCTAGCTCCTAGCTCCTAGCTCTTAGGTCCTGGGTACATACGACTATACTTGCCGCACGAAGCAATAATAAATCATAAACTTGATTAAACATCAAAAAGAAGAAAAAATATCTCCACCGCTGGTTCCACTGTTCCACCGTTCCACTTTCTTGACTTCATCCATCTAATCACTCCACACTTTCGGAAATCCCATAATCATCAATTATTGAAAGGTACAAGAGAAGGATCCACGTTGGAATTACTCGGATTCAAGGGGGGTATTTGCCTCCAACTGTCTCGGAAGATTTTACCTCTCTATCTGTCAAATCACATCATCAATATCAATATCAAAAACGTCTAGAAGCATCAAAACCCAGAGCGAATCCCACTTAGGAACAACAACAACAATCTTTCTCCATATTCTTCTAGAAAACCCCATCATTACCAATACAAATATCAGGAATTGATCAAGGATTATATTAATGCCAAATCATACATCAATTTCGAAACACCACGTTCTATACCACGTTCTGCACCACGTTATTGAATGTGTACATACACTACTGTCATGTCATGTTAATATCTACCATCGGAATCGACCGTTTTTAATAACTTGATTATTACTTTTTCCAAGAGATTTCTTTTGGATACTATACTCCCTCAACAGGTTTTGAATACACCTCATTCACATACCTACATTCATTCAAATATACTTATTATCAATTCACTACATCGAATCTACATTGCCACTATTTTGCTCTTGGATCATTCCACTATCAATACTATCCATACTATTCAAATATCCAGTACACCAAATCTACCTTACTTTTCGCAAGTAACTCAACCCATTTTCAAAATGCCAGACTACATGCGAAGATATACTACCGATCATAGTACGAGTAGTAGAGGTTCCCGTCAGAGTGATGAATCCTCTCGAGAATCTCATAGTACAGCACCAACCTCCATATACAACAGTCCTCGACCATCAATTCATCAATATCAACCCGAGAGACCTATCTATTACCACAAAGAGTCTATAGGTTTATCTCCCAGCGATATGTCACCCATAGATTATCCTCGCTCATCCCAAGAAACATATGCATCTACATCTGCATCCCAAGAAGATCTTTATGATGAACCCGAAAGCTATGATCCAGAGTACGACGTCCCGGAATATAAAACCGTGGTTGAAAGTAATCTGAGACCATCCACTGCTCAAGACTTCGCCCGATATTTCCCTTCCACAAAACGTCTTTACATCCGTCATGATGATACTTCATATGATGGAAATATGAATCTTCGCGTCGACACCGAAGATGGTCATGGTCAAGATAAAGAAATCATCCAACTCTTTCATCTACGCATGCACGATCTCAAGAATCGCGAATTTAGTCTCCGTCGCTACGAACGCTCAAGTGGTCGCGAAGTATGTCACTCGAGTCGCAAATACGCCAAACCCACTGAGAGAAGACCTTCCGTCTTAACCCGTTCAGTCAGTAGCGCCTTTGCAAGTATACGCAAACCCAGCATTTCTCGACAAAACTCGACAACTTCGCCCATCAAGCCTCCTATGGGAGGAGTTCAAAGACACGATAGCGGATACGCATCGAATTCCGAATCTGACTCCGATGTCGAAGCATTGATGGCTTCGAAAAAAGCAGCCTGTTCCATTCCTACCAATACGACGAAACTTGAATTCTCAAATTATGCGCAAATCGAAGTTAAGCGTCGAGGCGCAAAATCGCAAAAAAGATATGAGTTTGAATATTGGGGATACTCGTATTCATGGAAACGAGTAGTAGAGAAAGATGGTGAGGGAAAAGCAATTTCGTATCATTTGTTCAAAGGGGATTCTGGTAATGCAGTAGCGCATATTGTACCGGAATTGCGATCGAGAGATCAGATTCGAGAGGAGGAATTGGTGGGGGGTTGGGTCCCACCGTGTCAAATGTGGATTAGTGAGAAGAGTGTCTTGGAAAAGGTTACGGATGTTGCTGAGTAAGTTTTAATTCTCCATCCGATCAAATCAAATCAAACCAAACCACATGAATCTAACCCGTAACCCTAGCGTCATTATCTCAACTGGCCTCATAGCCCTCGTCGACGATAGCATCAAAAGACATTTCCATCCTAAACCCACTTCTTCCCACTCCAACTCCTACACCACATCCACATCCCCATACACAAACACACCCACACCCTCCCATTCTAATCCCCATTCCCAAGCTCTCTCCTCCCGCTCATCACCCCGCACCCTCCCTCTCCCTCCCCTCAACATGAATCTCGAATTCGTCGGTCCCCGCGCCATGGTCGAACACATGTTCAAGAGACGCAACTCGGGCGGCTCGAGTAAATCGAAAGAACACGAGGAGAAGAGAAAACATTCGCCGTTGAGATATGCACAAGGTGCGGGTTTTGGGAGAGTATGATAAAGGAAAATATGATATCGACAGTTTTTATAAATACAGATGCAAATGCGAATGCGAATGCGAATACAGATTTGGGAATCACAGTACCGGCCCGGGGTTTAGGTTTCCGGGTGGGTTCTTGGGGTTGGTTTGGGCTTGGTTTGTTTTCTTTGATTGGGGGGTTAAGGATTGGGATTGGGATTGGTTGTGGATATATTGATTCTTTTTTTTTCTTCTTTCTAAATATTCTTTTCATGGAGGATTTATGATTATGATTATGATGATTTGGTTTTGACTTGGTTATTGGATGGATGGATTGAATGGGATGGGATGGGATATGAAAGGATAGGATAGGAATCTCAAGAAACAGGAAAGAAAGAAACTAGTAATAATGGGATGAATGGGATAGGATAGTTAAGATACCTACTAGGTATACAGTACATATATATATGAATCACAATATTTGATGAAGAATATATGATATAATATCATGGGGAATGAATGGACAATGGATGATGAATGGTGTTGAATAATTTAATTGCTTGCTTTTACTTTGATGTGTTTCTCTCATCTTCTTAATCGCATCTCATTTCATCTCATTTCATCACACCTCTCACACCAGCATGAAAAATCAAATCACAATGCCTATCTACTTTTCTTCTCACAATCTAATAATAATTATAGGTAGGTACCTTATGTTATTTAAGATTTTGACCTAATTTAGTCTAATCTAACTGAATCTACTTATAAAAACTAGAATATATACCTATCTATATACCTATCTATATACCTATCTATATACCTATCTATATACTCATCTATATACCATCTACCCACCAAAGCCGTTTTCAAAACCAAAAATCCATCTCAAACCTCAAATCTATATTCAAACTCATTTCCAAAATCTAAAACCAGAAACCAAATCTATATTCAAACCCCTATTACAAATTCCCACTTCCTACTTCCGATTTATAATGCTATACTTTAACTATCTTCTCTTCTCCCCTTCTCCCCTTCTCCCCTTCTCCTCATTCCTATAAATCTCATAAATCTAAACACTATAGAATCTAGATTTTATTTCATTTCCTTACTCTCATCTTTCTTTTATTCTTCCTCTCTTTTATTATAAATATAAACACTCGCTTACTTATCTTCAATTCTGATTCCAATGGAGGGAATAGAATAGTTAGAATAAAGTAAAAGAGTGTAGAAAAGGAGATGGTAGAATTCTGATTTTAATCTTAATCTTAATTCCAAACTCCAAACTTTGAATCTTATATCCCATCCCATCCCATTCCTCACACACCTCACTTCCCATACATTATCAAATAACTACCTCTGAACCCTAAACTCCAAACCCCAAACCCGAAACGCTCTCTAAAATCAATCAATCAACCAATCACTCACTCAATTATAATCAAAATCATGATCTAATATCCACACCCATATCCAGATCTGTATTCATATCCATCCCTATTCATTCATCCACACCCTACTTCCTCACACAAATACAAATAATATATATTTACTGTGTACTTCCTTTTATCTCTCTTCCTCTCTTCCTCTCCTCACTTTTCCTCCCCCCTTCTTCTATCTCCATATATCTTCCTCTATTCCACCCATTCACCATCCTACCCATCCGCTTATATTCAAGATTCAAATTACCTTTCCTCCTTTCCTCTTTCCCCTCCTTTTCCTCCCCTCTTTCCCACATCCACTTCTTCAATACACTTCTTCAATACACTTCTTCAATACACTTCTTCAATACACTTCTCCAATACACTACCTAATTCATCCCTCTAAACATTCATTCTCTGTTTTCTATTATCCTTTTCCCTCGTCACTCCTCCTTCGTTTTCCCTGCTCCTTTCTTTTTCCCTCCTCTCGTCTCATCCTCCAAAATTTCTTTTTCAATACTATAATCCCATCCCATCCCATCTACTCTACTACAACAAACCACTCACTTACCCACTCCCTCCTTCTACTAACCTTAATATCAACCCCCACTCTAACCAATTCAATTCAACTCAAAATTACACCAACCTTAACATCAATCCCAACCCTATCACTAACCCTAACACCAATACATCACACAACCACTTCACCATTCCAATCCCAATCCCAATCCCAAAAACCAAAAACCAAAAATCAAAAACAAGATCTAAGTCCTTCTTTCTCTTACCTAATACCTACCTATACACAGCTCGAACCTACTTACTCACTTACTCACTCACTAAATATCTAGTTAATAATTAAGTAAACAAGTAAATAAGTAAACAAGAAACTAAGCGAGCGAGATATCACTATAAACAAGAACCCTCCCATATCAATCTAGATATCTTTCCAAGTTTGATGAGAATAGTACTACAGATATCAAATGTCAATCAAATATTAGCAAGGCAAAAGTCAAAAGGCAGAGAGGCAAATGAATGATAAAAAAAATATAAAAATGTATTATGTATCTGAGTTCTCTCCCCCTCCTCTTCTTTCTCATCTTTCCCCTCCCCATCCCCCCTTCTCCCGCCTTAATCTCTTGAATACACTATTTGATCCTTCCACCCTCCACCCTCCACCCT